>PVIW01006548.1:0-85482 GCA_004026585.1 Noctilio leporinus
CCTCTGCCTCCCCCCTCCCCCCAACCCCTTTCCCCCTAACCACTGAAGGCCTATTCCTTGTATTCATATACTTGGTTCTGTTTTGCTTGTTGTTAAAGGCCATTATTTCTGAAGGCTTCAACTTGTAAAACATGTATAGAGGAAAAACAGAGGCTATTGAAAGAAGTAAGACACAGCCTAAATAAATAAATAAATAAATAAATCTACAATTTAAGATGGAAAACTCCAAAAAAGAATAAGTTGTAGTTCTAGTAGCTTAAAATAAAGTTGAGTTGCATTATGGGAATGGGGAGGATCTGACTCAAAAACCAAACTCATTTTTTACTGTGGGTTTGGCACTGTCTCTAGGACAACTTTCACAAAAGTGAGTTCTGCAATACACCATTTCTGTGATATATTTCACAAAAATAGCATTCCAGAGTAAAGTAAGTATTAAAGAAGAAAACATTTACTTAATTTTGCTACAATATATTTAAAATACTATCATTTGACATGCAATAATTATGTAAGCTATTGGCATATTTTAATTTCTTTGTATAAACTATTCAAAATCCAGTGTGTACTTTAAATATGTATACAAATATGTATGGGTGTAAGTGTATTTTTGCATGTGTTTGGTAATATTGCAATTCATATTACTTAAAAGAGTAATTCTTTAAACAAAGGAATTAACATAGGCATTTTAGAATAATGAAAAGAAAACTTTGTATTAATATGATTTGAGAAGCTGACAGAGGCAGTAATTAAATGGTGAATTCTATGAATGTGAAAGGAAAACACAAAAGGTACACATTGGAGGTTACAGAATAGATGGGAATGTTAAGAAGAACAAGGGAAATAGAGAAGCCAAAGAACTTATATGCATGACTCATGGACATGAACTAAGGGGGGCATTGCTGGAGGAAATGGGGTACTGGGTGGAGGGGGCAAAGAGAGGAAAATTGGGACAACTGTAATAGCAAAATAAATGAAATATATTAAAAAAATAAAACAATAGCCCTGGCTGGTAGCACAGTGGATAAGGTGGTGGTGGCCTGTGAACCCAAAGGTCTCTGGTTCAATTTCCCAGGTCTCCAGCCAGGTCCGTGGAAGAAGGCAGGTGAAAGGCAACCATACATTGATGCTTCTCTCCCTCTTTGCCTCTCTCCCTTCCTTTCTCTCTGGAAATAGTAAATAAACTCTTTAAAATTTTTTAAATAAAAAAAGGAAAAAGAAGCAAATTTATTTCATTTTTCTTTTAAAGATAGGGAAGAAAAATCATATAATTATTTTAACATTTGTTTTATATAATGTGAAGGAGAGGCTATAATTATAGGTGATATATACAGCAAAAATGTTCAGGGACCAATTGCACAGTATAAAACATAAATGCACAAATAGTTATTAAAGA
Organism: Noctilio leporinus; assembly: GCA_004026585.1. Classification (NCBI taxonomy): domain Eukaryota; kingdom Metazoa; phylum Chordata; class Mammalia; order Chiroptera; family Noctilionidae; genus Noctilio; species Noctilio leporinus. The sequence continues at coordinate 1,391 of PVIW01006548.1, forward strand.
TGGTTATCAGTTTGGGAAGAAATCATCTTTTAAATATTTGAAGAGATTAATATAGATTAGTAGGTATTCTGAAGAAAGAGAGGGTTTCTAAACAGTCATCACCATGCTATGAACTATTTAATTGAAAGAAACTAGATCCCTACAATGCTGAAAAGAAAAATGTCTAGAAAGTCAAGATATTTATTATCCAGAGTAGTATTTATTTGTGAATTTTTACAGATTAGGAAAAAAAGCCCAAAGTCATTAAATTCTGTCCCAATTAGTAGGTTAAGCAGATGTTGGGCACATTTTTATTAATATTACTACTATTATTATTATTTTATTAATTTTAAGGGGGTTCTCTCATCTTTTATCTCCAGAGGGGTCAGCAACCCTTTAGGGCCCAGTCTCTGGTGGCAGCTTCCTTGAACATGATCATGAGCATGGTGCACTCATCCCAGTGTGCTGTGACTGTGGCAAAGCCACTGTGCATGAGGATTACCTCCATGATGTACATTTTAAAATTAATGCTTGTAATTGATTATCTGGCAAAGAGGATGATTTAGAGCCAAGGTTAAATTAGCAGATGAGGACTGTAAGTAGAGTGATGAGGATATACAGTGCCTGCCCTCCATCTCATCCTAACTTGACACAATAAGTTGGGGTCTTGGTGCCTCCTCCACCCAATACATCCCCATCTTTGTCACCAGTGACTTCCTTGTTAATGGATCCTGACCCCTTAGTTCAGGCAGCCATCCTTGTTTGCTTCCTACTCCAACTCCCTCTATCTAGTCTTTCCTTGCTACAATTTATTATTTATGTTGCAGCAGAATGACCTTTCAAAACCATCAATCCAGATAATAAGCTCTATGAAGGACAGGACCCTTGACAGTGACAAATTCATTACAATCTGTAGCTCTTAAACCATGAGCCAGCACCTGGCACATGATATACATAACAAGCCTTTAATGATAAGTGTTGAGTGAGTGAATGGGAAAGGAAAAAAAAAAACCCTACTTATTGCATTTGCCTCAGTGGCACCACATAAATTTGAACTTTATTAATGTGACCTAGACATGAACTCATACTCCTTAGACTTCTGCCTCCATATGCTCCTTTCTCACACAATGGACACTACTATCCAAGAACAGCACCTCAACAGAAAAACAATTCTTCCTTCATGCACAATCTTTCCACTTACTTATTTTCTAATCCAGAATAGCCTCACAATCTTTTTCCCTCCAACCTGCTTTTCCTAAGGCTCTCACCTATGCCTTTTTTTAGCCTCAGCTCTGCCAGTATAGCACCTCTAATCTGTCTCTCGAAGCTCCCAAAATACCAAGGAAAATCTCATGTTGAATTTAACCTAGTGTACAATGCCAGGCATGTGATGTACTCTCAATAAATGTGTATTGAAAAAAATGACACAGGTTGCAAGCCAGGTCCATACCTGGAGGCAGGTGAAAGGCAACCATACACTGATGTTCCTCTTCATCTCTGTCTCTCTCCCTTCCCTTCTCTCTAAAATAATAAATAAAATATTTTAAAAAAATGACAGTAAAAGAAGTATCAATTAATAATAGGTCACTTTAAGGTGGTTCAGTGTGTTTGTAGGTCAAAGTCAACTCCCTTTTTCACTTGTTTTGCAAATGTGACTATTGCCTATATGACTAAACTTCACACAATCTAGTCTTTCTAATGAAGTTTCCAAGATAAAATTGTTTTCCAGGAAAATAAGTATCTTCTCTTGTTCATATTCACTAACCTGATATACATATAGTGAAAATATTTAGACATGGATATTCACAATAATTATGAATGTATTTAAGAAACAAAATATCACTGATTAACAGTGTGGCAGAATAGAACAAATGTGGACTGTCAGTTGTTCATCCATTTGTGGCTGAATCGTAGACTTACCAATTCAATTTTTCTGACCATGAGTTTGTCGCCTAATGTTTCTGAGTCTCTTTCCTTATGTGTAAAATAAAGGTAAAAGTACCTTATAGTATGATTGAAAGGAGTATATGGAACCTGAAAGGTTGGAGGTATTCAAGAATTGGTACTATTATTTTAAGGCTCTTGTGTTAAAATCTATACCATAGAATGTTTTATTTTAATGGTAATGAATAAGAGAAAGAATCACTCTAGAATACTGTAGTAGATATCTTTATAAGCCTGTTGTTTTCCCATTTAAGAAGATAATTAAGATTTGACCATGACTAATTACCTTAGAGATAGGTTTCCTGCCTCTATTGCAAATTAATTCGTGTCACATAAAGTGCACTAAAACATTCATTAAATTAAGTATTCAGTGTCTGGTAATCAATTAATCTTTAAAAAATTAAACCCTGAAAAAAATTAAACCCTTAATTCTTATAATTGTATCATTGATGCCTTTTATAATTTTAATAAAATTTTATTAGAGATTATGTAAGATTTTTGATGAACTCTTTAAACTTTTAACCCTTAATCGTCTACTCAACTGGATTTAGAGTTAAATATCTAGTGAGTCTACAAGATTAAAATAGTCTCAAACTATTTATAGTGTTTGGTTTAGTAAGTTAATTGGAATTATATCTGAACTGTTTTTTGTGTCAGGCATAATTCTAGGCACTAAGGATATGACAGTGAAAAAAATGGAAGAAGTATCTTTACTCTCATAACAGCTAAAAACATCCCCACACATTTATCATCTCAGTTCTGTAGGTCAGAAGTCTGACTGATGTTGGCTGGCTTCTCTGCTTAGGTTCTCACCGGGGTGAAAGACATCAAGATGTTGGCAGAGGTAAGCTCTTATCTGGAGTCTCTGGGAAAGAATCTTCTAAGATCATTTATGTTGTATCCTGAGTTCATTTCCTTGCAGCTGCAGGACTAATTCTTTATTTCCTTATTAGTTGTCAGAAAAGGATCACTATTAGCTCCTTGGTGCTGCTCTTTGCACATGACCCATTTCATCTCCAAAGCCAGCAATGACACATCAAATTCTTCTCTCAATTTGAATATCTCTTTTTATTTTTCCTTTCTGCTACCAGCCTGAGGAAACTCAGAAGAATTTGAAGAGCTCATCCAATTGGTCAATTCCACCTGGATGGATGGACAATCTCTGTAATTTTAAAGTCAACTATTTGGGGATTGTTATCACAGTGGCAAAATGCCTTCACAGCAGTACCTATATCAGTGTTGGATTCAATAAATAGCAGACAGAAACCTTGGGAAAAGGGCATCTTTTTAATTCTGCCTACCACAAGAGGGGACACCAATACTTAAAAATATTAGGTGATGAGAAGAGCTATGGAAAAAATAAAGCAAGTAGCATACAAAAATGTGATCATGTGGAAATGTATTATAAGCTCACTGTCTATGGTCTGAAACATAAGACATGCCCAGGGAGACCTGGGCTTCTGGAGGTGACAGACTGAAAGCAACATTGAGAAGTTCCCTGGGCATAAAGCAGAAAGTAGTGGGATAAAACTGTATATGACTGAAGGGAAGAAGGAAAGAGGCAGGAACATTTATTATTTGATGACCACTCTTCACTCTTGTCGGTGGTTGTTCATAGGCCAAGGGAGGAAGGGGCACCTTGTAAACCAATCTATACCAATTAAAGAAAAGTACAAATAGAAGCTGTACCCATCCTCAACTACATCTTCTTCCCACAAACCTGAATGTGCTGTTTATTATTCAAATGTACATTATACTGAACCTTAAACAAACAAAAAACCTATTTTCAAAATTGTATTAGGACTAACAAAAAAGATGAACTCTATGAAAGCAGGATGTGAAAGATAAACCATCCTAAGCTCAAGGTTTTAACATCAGTTTTTTTAGGCACATATATGCCATGCTAAAACATAGATGCATTGACATAATAGTAGCTCTATAAAGACATATATTTTAAAGGTAAGACCACTGAATTTCCCAAAATCTATTAATTTCCTATGTGTATCATCCTATGATTAATTCCAGCAGCCAAAGTCCTATAAATAATCTTCTCCAATTTCCCATTTTGAGAATCCTTATGGTGCCTCATGGTTTGTATTTTCCTCTGTTGTATGTAGCAAGCTAATAAACCTGACACTAGATTGTTGCTGATATTCTTAAACTGGTGAAAAGATTAGCGAACATAGTGCCCAGCAAGGTTTAACCAACTCCCTCTTTGATGCTGACAGGAAGGTCACCTCTATAATCAAGTGCATATCTGCGATACTTGGAATCTTCCCCTGCTGGGGCCACCTTGCCCATGAGTATTGAATAAGTTTTATGTTAAATCTGAGCTTCAATTATTTCATAAAGGCCTCAGCATTGTTTTCTTCTCAGTCCTAAGAAAGTCCCCCAGACTTTTTGATCACTTGTCAAATTTGTATACAACTTTCTTTGTGAGAATCTCCTAAAACATTCATTTGCCATTAACCATCTGTCTATTATCTATAAGGCTTTATGTCTATACCAAGGTAGGACAAATACCTTTATTCAAAAGGCCAGGTGGCAAGTATTTTAGGCTCTGTGGGTCAGGTATTCTTTCTATAAGTAGTCAAATCCATATTGTAACATGAAAATAACCATAGGCAATATGGAATGCACACACAAGCTTGTGTTCCAATAAAACTTTATTTACACAAATAGATGTTGATCTGGATTTAGTCTGTCTCCTAAATTTATAAGATGAAGTTCAAAGGGCAGGAAACAGACACTAGTCAGAAAATTTGACCTCTCAACTGGATCAGAAACTGACAGTTTCAAACTGTTATACCAAATGTTACACCTTTTGAAAACCTAATAAGGACATTCCTCATTATTGTCTTTGTGTTTGGATTACAGGACAATGCCTAGCTAACTGAGCCACACCAGCCAGGGCAGGAGTTTATAATTTGTGTTCTAAAAGTTAATTTAGATTAACTTCTGATAAACAGAAAGCTTTTTTTGGATATTAGTTACTAATATTGGTTTTAAGACAATTTTATGTCTGCTTTCTGATTTTGTCCCAGAGTAAACAATATCCTACTTTGTATATTGTATGAATTTTTAATGTACTTTGGATATTAACCCCTTATTAGAGTAGGGCATTTTCTTACTGAATTACTGAATAAAGAGAAGGCTAAATACACTTTGATAGGTCATATGAGGGGTGCAGGCCTTTTTATTAGAATTTACTTAGTTAAGAGTTATCAGAAATGGCTCCTGCCACAGTGGAATCACTGTACATCATCTACAAGATTAAAGCCAGTGAATGATTCTCAGTGCTGATAGACCTCATAAAAATGTGATTAAAATGAAAATACCTATGTGCTTCACTGAAGAAGATGCAAAAGTTTATGGTGGACCAAACTGATGGGATTTTAATAGTTTTAGAAGAAGCCATGGGAGCCAGAACTAAAACTGTGTCTGAGAACACCCCATGCAGAACACAGATGCCCAACAGAGCACATATAAAATTGCTCAGTGATGGCACCACTGACTCCAAAGGGAATCCCAGCAGAAACAGAAATGGATTTTGCACAGATAAACATTTACTGCTCAGTAAGAGACTGGGGGCTTTAAAAATTAGCATTTTAAAGCAAGATAAATGTCCAGAGTTATAGCAAATGAGTGAATAGATCTCTTATGTTAATAGTTCTATTGTACTATGTAAGGGTAGAATTTTCATTTCATTTAGATTTGTAAATGAAAAGGAAAATAAGTAAAAGAAGAAATGAAGTGATGCTCAAACCATGTTAAGATTATTAGTTCCAACTCTAGCTTATTAATTGCTTACTTGAGATTCCTGAATGTACTTAAGTTATTCTATAAACTTAACTTTCAAACTGCATATCAAGTTAGCAGCTTTACTTATGTTCTAGTATTTGCAATTAGAGAGCAAGTACAATAGGCCCCTTAGTTGTACAGGTGTGCGCAATAAATTGGCAATAATGTTGCCTCTCCTTATTTCATGTGCTTTTTAGTAATTTTGAAAAACTATGTTTCTAAGGTTATGATTTAACATCATTATTTTAGATATAAAGTATTACATTCTGAGAATGACCAGACCATCATGTTGAAGGAATATGATGTTAGAACAACCATAATTTCTGGACTGCAGGCAGAGCTAACTGCTGAGGAAACTGTGGACTTCAATAACATCCCTTTACCTACAGTTTACAACATGAAGAAGGTGTATGATGCTGATCCTGATGTTGCCACACCATCAAAGAAATCACACAAGGTATAAAAGGATCACACAAGTCCAGATACTGTACACAGAATCCAGGAGATCATCAGTGAACATCCAGGAAAGTCAATGCGCTCCATAGCAAGGGAACTGCAGATGTTGGATGCAACAATTCACAAGATTATTGCTGAAAATATCAGATACAGTTTGTATGTTCTTAGGAGAGGCCAGTTTATGACACAACAGACAAAGAAAAGGCTCTTTGGAAAAGCAAGGAAACTGCTAACAAAATTGAAAAATCCCAAAGAAAAAAATCCTCTGATTTTCTTCTTCAATGCAAAGAATTTTCAGCAGGACCAAATAGTCCACAGAAGAAACAACAGATGGCTCTGTGAGAATCATAATAAAGTCCCAATTGTCATGAAAATGAATTTCCTGCTACAGTGATGGTGTTAGATGTTGTCAGCAGTGAAGGAGATAAACATGACCCTGAATTTTTTCCTATAAGGCTTGAAGGTGACTGCTGATGTTTACCTTAACGTTTTGAGAGTAGTTGTACCATGAATGAAGCAAGTTGCAAATGAACATCATTTTATCTTCCAACAAGATGGTGCACCAGCACATAACACCAAAAAGGTGCAAGAATTTCTCAGTGTCAATGTTCCTGACTTTTGGTCAAAGGAAATCTGGCCGCCTGTTCACCAGATACAAATCCTTTAGACTATTATGTATGCAGTGTTTGTGAGAGAAAAGATAATAAACAACCTCATTCCAATAAAGAAGCTGTTAAAGCTAAGATTGAAAACATTATAATGTCCCTGGATAAAGAAAAGTTAATGAAAGTTTGCTCAAGATTCTGAAGTCAAATTGAGTCTGTTATTGCAGCAAATGAAGACTTTTTTGAACAATTTAAAAGATAATGACTATGTTTATGTATTTATATATAAGAATACATTTATTTTAAAATATAACCCTTTCATGGTATGTTGTTTATTTTACTAAAATTTTGCCAATTTATCACACACACTCTGTAGCTACTTAGTGCTTTAAAATATGAATTCTATAATCAAATGATTATATATAAGATATATAAGTATATTTATAAATTATAATAAAAGAAACTTGATAAAAATAAAAAATTACCTGAAAGTCTATTTGGTTCCTTGATTTAGGGCAAACAAACCAGCAAAATAAACCCAACAAATGAAAAAGCACTTCACTATAAAACTGAACATACACACATAAAATAAACAACCCAATTTAAAAATGGGCAAAGGACCTAAATAGACACTCTCCAAGGAAGACATACAGATGACCCATAGACATATGATAAGATGTTCAACAGGGCTAATCATCAGAAAAATGCAAATTAAAACCACAATGAGACACCATCTCACACCTGTCAGAATGGCCATCATTAATAAATCAACAAACAAGAAGTGCTGGCGAGGATGTGGAGGCAGGGGAATGCTTTTGCACTAATCGTGGGAATGCAGGTTGGTGCAGCCACTGTGAAAAGCAGTATGGAGATACCTCAAAAAATTAAAAATGGATCTGCCTTTTGACCTTCTGACCCCAGTTCTGGGAATATATCTGAAGGACCCCAAAACACTAATTTGAAAGAACTTAAGCACCTGTATGGTCATTGCAGCATTATTTGTAATCTCCAAGGTATGGAAGCAGCCCAAGTGCCCATCAGTAGATAAACAGATAAAACAACTATGGAACATTTACACCATGGAATATTACTTGGCCATAAATCAGGGAGAGGAAGTTGGCCTGCAGTTTTTACAAAGAGGAAGAAGGGGGCCCAGGTGAGATGCCTGTGCAGGCTAAACTTGCTGCTAGGTTTAAAGCACTGGGCTTCCTCATCAGCCTGCTCCAATGTGGAGCAGGCATCGGGGAGGGGTGGGTGGAGCTTAAGAGCTGCCAGTAATCAAACACCAAAAATGAAGTCAGACTACTTTTTTTTTAAAGATTTTGTTTTAATTATTTTTAGAAAGAGGGGAAGAGAGAGAGGCAAAGAGGGAAAGAGACATCAATGTATGGTTGCTTTTCACCTGCCTCCAGCCACAGACCTGACTGGGGACCTGTTTTGCAACCTTGTTATGTGCTCTGGCTGGGGAATCGAACCTGCGACCTTTGGCCGGCGCCATATCCACTGTGCTGCCAGCCAGGGCCTGAAGTCAGACTATTATATTAACAATAAGAACAAAGTTTTGTGAGTAATTTACATGTGCCATGTCCTATGTTAACAAAAAAAGGGCTTAGTTCCAAAAAAAATTTAAATATATTATTAAATTTTTTACAATTAAGAGACATCTTTATTAAAGCAATTTTCACCAAAAGTATAACATATTAATATGTATTAAATAATGTTTTCTTTGTCATCACTACTAAGCACCATTAACCAGGGGCATTTTCTTTTTAACAAGATACCTCATTTGAAATTTTTCTTTCAAGTGTGGATGTCGTATCAGATTTACCCATGTTATTTGGGGATTTCCCTAATTTCAAATGAAATATCTTTTGCTCTTAAAAGATATTTTAATTAGGGAAATCAGGGATTTCCCATATTTTGAATGAGATACTTTTTGCTCTGAAAAACTCTTACTATGCTCTGCATTGTTCAGGGATTTCTCTAATTCTCAAACTGTGTTAGAGTCAAACTGTGTTCTAGGATGCCAGGTTGTACAAATTTTCCCAAATTTTCGAGCTGTGTAAGAGCAAAATCGTGTTCTAGAAGTTCTGTGTTAAATGGGGTTAACTGTATTAATAATCTAGTAAAAATGGTATTTTAAATGGCTCTCTGTTAGCTACATGAAGTTGTCATGAAGATCAAGCTGAAGAATGTCAGGGGAGATGAGTTGCCTTAGGAGTCATTCAAGCCAATTCTCCACCTGATTGGATTCTACATGCACACAATTTTAAATGCAGGTCATAGCAGTTTGGAAAGCTCTCATTTTAATAAAATTGTTTCTATATCATCAAGAATTTTTAGAAAATCTTTAATATAAGACTCTACAAATACAATATATTATTATTTCATTATGCCAGGTTATCACAGGAGATAGAAAAATGGACAAGATATAAGTCCTGTCATCTAGAAGGTTATGTTTGGAGGCAAGAAGCATATGAGCATTCAAACAACTAAAGGGCAAATAGGACATAATTTGTGCCACAAGAGAATAAAAATTTATTCTGAGCATTCAAAAATATATTGCACATCTAAATCAGGGCTGATCTCAAAAAATCAAAGTGGATTTTAGATACTAATAAGGTTCTTCTAGAAACTGAAATGCCTGGAGTAAAAGACATCATTTCAGTAATAGTATGGATATGAGAAATGCTAAGATCTTTGAATAGCAGTAATAGGCTCAATAATGATATGCCCAAATTGGAGCATGTTGAGAAATAAGATGTTATTCAATGTAAGCTAAAATTAATCCTTTTCAGTGCAGATATAATACCACAGTCATTATAGAAATATACAGGTGAGTTCAAACACCAGTCTAACTGATTACTATGTAACATTGACAACTATTAGTTGTCATCAACTTTTGATTCATTAATAATGACATTTTAATTATGATGTGTCTTGGAGTGGGACTCTTTGCATTCATCTTGTTTGATATTCTCTGTGCTTCCCGTACTTGCATGTCTATTTCCTTCATCAAATTAGGGAAGTTTTCACCTACCCAAAAACAATATTATTGACAATTCACGTCATTATTAATGAATCATAAAGTTGATGGGAATAACTAATAGTTTGCTCATACTAATTTTCTAGTTTCTCAGTGGGTTAATTGCAATCTACTCCCTACTTCTGCTTAAAGGATAAAAGGTATTTTTGTTCATGTGATTGTATGTAATAAGATGTGATATATTTTGGCTTTTATTTTGTTGACATTCTTAGTATTGTAAGTACCAATATGTATGCATATATATGTGTATTTGTGTGTATTTCTGTATTTTTCTTTTACCTATAAAATTACAGATATATATTAGGTGGACATGTTTATTATGATTAAAATACCATTGCTAAAGTTTTCTATTTATATTTTCTTCTGCTATATTTCTATTAATAAGATCTTAATATTTGTGTCTTTATTCATGTTATGTGTATAGCCTATTTCTATCTCTATAAATTTTATTTCATGATCTGCTTCTCCATGAAAATGTTTTCAAGAGCCCATTTGAAATAAACCATCCCTTATCTTAAAACATATCATAGAACATCTTCATCTTTATTGTAAAATATTGTATTCTTTCCAGTTATCTTGCTGTAGACATGCCTATAAATTATACTGTGAAACATGGACCATGGCTTTCTAGCTTTGAATTCATCTCATTAATCAATACACTAGTTAACCCTCTGCTTTTATAAATACTTTCTAAAATTTGAGTTGAAATTAGAGGCAATGGTACAACTATTTAAAGATTTTCTTAAACTTGACTAAAAATGATAAGCAGCATTTATGGAGAGGGGTCATTGCATGGGCATCAGCTTTCAAATGTGGATTCCTTTCCACATTTTCCTCACTGGTTCATCTTTACAGAATAAGAGAATAGTAGATGGTGGGAGATAAGTACAGTTGTATTACCTGCATGTGTTTAGTTATTTACCCTAGATTGAGTTATTATAAAGCTCAACTATCATTATCTCATCTGAAAAGCACATCATTGTTATATGATGATAACAATTTCAGCTATTATCATGCCAAGAATAGCTAATTATAGCTATTCATGCTTTTCTATATCCATCTTGATACTACCATTAAGGACCAAATCATTTCCAGTTTACTGTCTCTGAGATCCTCAGTGATAAAGAGTACCTTCTTTATCTCTCAACTCCTAATACTTAACAGAGCTCATGGCCCATTATTTATACTCAATACTATTTGTAAAATGAATTTATAGAATTATTTTCATTCTAATACTGCCACTTGCAATTGTAGAAATCATGTTACTCCTTGATGAATTTTGCCATTACCTGTAACTTATAAAACTTTAAATTTATTATAAGTAAAAATTAATATTACTGATAAATTTAATGGATGAACCTGGAGAACATTATGCTAAGTGAAATATGCCAGTCAGAGAAAGACAAGTACTACATGATTTCACTCATATGTGGAATCTAATGAACAAATTGGACTAAGTAAAATAGAAACAGGCTCATAGATAGCAGGTTGACAGATCTGGTGGGGGACTGAGGGGTGGAGTTATTGCACAAAAAAGCAAAAAAGAGAGAAGGAACTCATAGGCACAAACAATAGTGTGGTGATTAAGGGGGATGGGTAGAGGTGGAAGAGGGTATGAGGGATAAATGGTGAATGAAAAAGTAAACAAAAATTATAGTAAAGTATATGTTTTTTAAAGATAAACTGGTAAAAATTAAATTTTTGTTACTTGAAAAATACATTAACATTATTGATAAATTTAACTTTTGAAGACATAATTAAGAGTATAAATAAAAGTTAGGTTATAAGCCTTTGCAGGGCTAATACAGTAATGGCTTAGTTTAACAGATGTTGAGCTAAAACTCTCATCATTATTCTGGTAAATGCTTCTCAGACAAATTGAAAGAGGAATTAGCTGCTAGTATTTCATGAACCTTTAAAAGTAAAATTAACATTAGTTATGTAGAGAAAAATAAATAGAAAAAAATAAAACCTGTTACTTCTCTAAATTTTCATTTACCCAAAATGTCACAGGTTAAAAATAAAGAGAGAAATTTAAAAGCAGAGAGAGAAAAGAAGTTAGTTACCTGTAAGAGAGTTCTCATAAAATTGTCAACTGATTTCTCAAAAGAAACTTTGCAAGCTAGAAAGGATTGGCAAGACACATTCAAAGTCATGAAAAGCAGGAACCTACAGCCAAGATTGCTCTACCAGGCAAAGATATCATTTAGAATTGAAGAGCATATAAAGAGCTTCCCAGACAAGAAAAGAATTAAAGGAGTTCATCATTACCAAACCATTATTATATGAAGTGTTAAAAGGACTTACTTAAGAAAAAGAAGGTCAAAACTATGAACAATAAAATGGCAGCAAGTACATATCTATCAACAATTGATTCTAAAAAACAAACTAAGCAAACAAGAACAGAGATAGAATCATGGATACAGAGAGTATTTTTATGGTTGTCAGATGGGAAGGGAGTGTGTAGGAATGAGTGAAGAAGAAGTGAGGGTATTAAGAAGTATGTACAACTAGGTAGTTTCAGAATAGTCATGAGTTGTAAAGTACAGTACAGGAAATGGAGTAATCATAGAACTTATATGTATGACACATGGACATGGACTATATTATGGAGACTGCCTGAGGGAGTGAAGGGTGTTGGGTGGAAGGGGGACAAATGAGAAAAAGTTAGGACAATTGGAATAGCATGATCAATACAATATAAATATTTTTTTAAAGAAAAAATGTTATCTTTGTTATTTATGCAATTAATTCCAACAGGCTCTTCAGGTAAAACTATGGGGTAAAAGAGTAATGACCTCATATAACACCATGCATTTGACAATGGACTAGAGACAAAGAAGGACATCTTCCCTAAAGACAAGATATGTGAAAAGACACAGATTTAGCTCTATGCTGTAAGGTACACTTTTCATTTTATTGAGAAGACCTTGGTAGTTGAACTAAATTTGCAGGGTGCTGCTTTCATGTCCCAAAGCATGATGAACAGCTGGGTATAGAGGATGATAAACTTAGAGACTATGCAAGCCTAGTATACAGCCAGTCCATGGCAACTTTGTGTTTCAGAAGTTTAAATAAGGGTTTATTGTCATCATGGTTGATCCAGAGACTCCAAGAGGTATATGAGGTGGTTGCTAAAGCTTTTATAGTGAAAGAGTCTCTAGGAGGCATTAAGGAGAGGGCTGATTACATTGCAATTTGGATGAATTCTAGTCTTTTGCAGTTAAGCTACCCTGTTCAAAGTGGGTTGATTTGCCAGTAACAGCATAAGTGGATTAAGTAAAGTTTATTAACCAATAGTGGTACCTTCAGAACACAAACATTCCTAAAGTATTTGGCTTATGTTAACATTGATGTTGATGAGTATATTAGTACTTGTTTCTTGATAGTGTTGGTAACAGAACAACCCTTGGCTGATGAAACAATTTTCAAGAATATAACCAAGATGGTGGGGCCTTGTACTATGGGTGGGTCAGTAACCCATCATTTTAGTAGAGCTGCTCTATGAGTTTTTGTATGTCCTGAATAAGTTTTTCAAATGAATCTCTTTGGAAAATGGTTTCATTGATGTGATGTCATATATGTGCTCCTGAAGGAGCATAAATCTAAATTATTTTCCGTAAAGATTGTGTGAACTGGCAGTACTGTTGAGGTATTCCATGGGTAGTCAGATAAAAGTGAATTGTGTTTCTTCAAAGTTGAATACAAACTATAACCAAGAGGTTGTCAAAATAAGCACTGAATAGAACACGTTAGCCAAATCTATGACTGCAAAGTGTTTACCGATGTCTGATCGAAAGGTGTCAGTAATTTCAATAATATTGAATATGAGGGCCTTCATGGTGGATACCACAGTATAAAGGTTGCTATAGTCTACAATGAATTTCCATTTGTTCCTTTCAAGTTTAACATCAAGCCAAACTACGTTAAATGGAGAAAAGCTGAGAGAAACCATTCCTTATCAAAGTAAGTTTTTCTAAAGGGTTTCAATCTTTGAAGGCCTGTTTTAATTAAAACTAGATTATATTACCTATTTTAATTGGGAGGGAGGGGTGGATACCTGAGGTTTTTGGCAGATTAAATTTTATAATCTGGTTAAGTGCCAAGACTTAGTAATTTAATTGTATTACTCACTGGATGAGCATTGTTATGCTCACTATGAGATATTTTAGGGCAATGGGTACTGTGACCATAGGAAATTTTAGGCAAAGCAATAGTTCTAGTGGTTAAAGCAAAACTTTAATATTTGGCAACTACCCACGAAGAACAGGAGGTACCTCATATAAATTTAGTAAAGTGACAGGTTTGACTATAACTTGAGATATAGTATCAATTAAAGCTATTAAAGTTTGCCAATTGGTGAATTTTAGCAAATATTAGTTCATTTAGAACCCATGTTGTAGAGGCATAAAAGTCAATTAGTGCTATATTATTTTTATTGGTATAAATTATTTTTGTAAGTTTTGCATTTCCAAATATGTCAAATTGTGGACCTCTGCATTACTTTTTGGCTCCTTCCTCCATATGCAGACATGACTATTACTTCCCTTTCTTTTCCACCTCCTCCTCTTCTTCCTTTCCCTCCTCCTTCCTGATGTCTACCTCTTCCTCTTCCTCTTTACTCTTCTTCTCCAAAGTTATTAGATACACTCCAGGGGGCCTCTTTACTCTGTTCATTCATATTTGTAAGTTTTTTCTTCCAGAGAGCCATAAATCAATAGCATCAGGGTCAGGCACCCCAAGTTGAACTAATCTTATGGTTGTGCCCCTGGGTGCCATGGGTATTTTTCCACAGAACCCTGAGGATGATGATATTTTCTTTGGCCATAAAAACATAGGCAACATAAACAGCAGTATTTTATAGGGTCCTAGCAAGCCATCTGCTTTTAGGAATGTGACCTCAGTATGCCACATGGTGATCATTCTTCTTCATACAAGCACCTACCCAATGGGCCCACATATTTCAAAGAATGCTAGTTTTTCCTCTAAGTACACTACTGAATGGGGCCAATGTCTGATTAGACACATAACAAGCAGTCACAGGGTAAGAGTTGTTTTCCTGAGCCTAAGGTCAGTCTTATACTAGAATTGAGACATAATTCAATTAAGACACAAAGATAATCTGGGCCAAGGCACTAAACTCAGGGCCATTTTAAGAAAGATCCAGTCCCATTATGCCTGTCCTTCCTTAAATGTCAATTATCAAAATCTCCAACTTAGGTTTGTAAATCTACAATAGGCTCAGCTGGACTCGGCAAACGCAGCACAGAGAAGCACAGCTCAGAGTGTGCTTGGCAGAAGGCAGTCAACCAAAGCAAGAGAATGGAGTTGACTTAACGGTGGTCATCATTGCCTAGGCAAACTGCTACCAGTGCCAGCTATTGTAACAAAGTCACAGTGATAGGCTAGATACTCACTCAGCATTTGGTTTGAGCATGGAGACTAATGATGCTATATGCATGCACACCATAAGAGGATATGGAAAAGTGTGTTACTTACATATTGAGGCTTTATGGGTAAGCAGAGTCACTTTTTAAGACAGTCTAAATGGAGACTGGTTCTGCATCTATGGTTAGGGAGCAGAGCTGGGGTGAAGGTTCCTAAACCTAACTAGAAATTTCATGCTTTAAACTTCCTACCAGCCCCAAAATAAGAGATTGTCAGGCTTATTTATCAACTTACCTGAATGTGGGGTAGAAGGTAAAGGAAAGTAGTAGATCTTGAAAGCTACCAGGAATCAAACATCAAAAATTGAACCAATCTTCATTATAGTTCTAAATGGTTCCTCTGATCGCCGATGTTAACCAAGTTCCTTGCAAAAGAACTTTATGGTAATATTAACTATATTGGGGGAATAAGATAAGTAAAATTAAAATGTGTCTATATAAATTAATACTAATATATGTTGGGTAGGGGTGGAGGGATTGAGCAATAAAGGAAAAAGAACTCATGGACATGGACAACAGTGTGGTGACTGCTGTGGGGAGGGGGTGTAAGGGGACTAAATGGTAATGGAAAAAATACAATAAAGATTAAATTAAAAAATAAAGCAAGGAAAAATATATATGACAGGATCAACTTTAAATTGAGGAACATTAAAAAATTGAATGTGGGAAATGTTCAGTAAGACTGAAAGTAAATTATAATTATATGTGCAGGACAGCATAACAATTTAGATAATAATATGAAATGATATACACACATAATTAAAGTTTCAGTTCCTTTATAAAGAATTATTTTATAGGTTGTACCCAGCTACATATGATATTACATTTCAATGATTGTGTAATCAGATTTAATTCTGAGTAGTCTAATTTGCCTGCTTAAATTAGCAAGCATTAAAATTGAATTTAAATAATTTAGTATTGAATATATTATAAATATTAAGAAAGGAATGGGTAGCTACTTAGTTCACAAGAAATTAAAGCCAACTGAAATTCTGAAAGCCCAGCCTATTCTACAGACAAAAATGACAATATTCTAGATAAAAATAAAAACATATTTTTTAAACCTCATTAAGATTTAGATATCAAGTTCATAAATAGCCTGTTAGTAGCCTAGAAATACCTCAGGTGTACATGAGTCATGCTTTGCACCAAATAGTCTAATAATGTGATCATCTGTAACTCTATTACCAGTAACTTTATGTTTTAAATGCCATTTATTGCAGAGAGTATTGTCTGAAAAATTCATTGAAGATTTCCCTCTTTTAGGAGGAAAATAAGTACTAAAGTTAATCGAAAATCTGTATACATTTTGCAGGGGATATATTGAGGTCAGTGAAAGGAAAATATTAATATATTACATAAATTCTGTGATGTCTTTACTGTAACTCAGAGTAACTTCCAAATATTATTGTAAATAAATGGATTTTGGCAATATTTATTGCAATTTAAAAATGTTTCTCTTTGGTAAATATTCTTAAATGTTTTTTTTTTTATTTCTAAAGAGAATTCATGGTGGCATGGAGAAGTTTTAAAAATCGTAAACTATTTACTGAAATAGAATGCTTTTTATTTTGAGGGAAACCTAGGATATTGCAATGAGAAAGAAGCTTAAACATACACTTAAGAAATATCTAAGATATAATTTGAGGCACAGATTCATAAAGCTCTAGTTAAGCAACTTGTTTTAGATCAACGGCTAATTTATTGCTGATTCAAACTTTATCCCTCAAAGCAATATTCTAAGGTGCCTTATAATTGAGACTAATGAATATTAGCCCCTGAAGATAAAAGACCTGATGTCTACTAGAGAAAATAGTTTAATTAGAAATGTGAATTTTCCATGCATAAAAGTGGTGACCAGCATAAATAAGCTAACATGAACAAAAGCCATAGTATATTAAGTATTGTTTGCTGAAAAAACATACTGGAAATAAAGCTGTAAGGCAGAAATTTTGCCTCTGAAGAAACATTCTTGACTGTGCATATTAGGAGTATTTCACTAGGTTTCCCAAAATTTATGTCAAATATTTACACCAACAAAATAAATCAGGGGGAATACTTTTTGTTTTAATTAACAAAATATCTAATAGTGGTTTGAAATATAAAGACAATTAGTGTTATTAAATGAACAAGTATCATATAAGTTAGTGCTATGTACTTAGCTGTTAAATAATGTGAGCAATGAACTGGGTCTTTCTCTATTACTGCCCTACCATCCTTAATATCATACTTTTTCATGCTGTTCTTCAAGTTTACAACATGGTGGTATTAAAGGCAATAATAATTTAAAAAAAGAGTAATTTAAGGTAGATTATAAGGCCTTTCATCAAGGAAGCAAAGCTTTCTTAGAACCCCATGACCTTCAGACTTTTGATGATTATTTATTGGTGATTTCTGGAACACATGGCCATTTCTAATTCCAGAGGAGGTAAGAAAGCCTCTGCAACGGGAACGGGCAAGAGCTGGTTTGCAAATGGAAGTTGTGCTACTCAACCAGTGAGGTTGAGCTCAATCACATCAAGCAATATTTGATCACCAGTTTTACCCTAAACTAACTGTGGTGAGAGAGAACATGCTGATTCCTAGAAAGCAACATCTTTCAGTTAATACATTGGCATAATTTGCATATATGTGTCTCTGTGTGTATATCTTATATAAATTTTATTAATGTGATGTCTCTTTGGTAAATATAAACATATGTGGAAAACAGAGAAAATCCAGTTTCTCTACTGTGAGACCATGCACCCCTGCATGAAACTGCAATGCTAATGAGGAGCTGCCTCTGTGCACTCTTCCCTGAGTTACAAGCTAGAATCCCTTGACTTCATTGTTCAGACAATAAGTGTATTGGGTTTTGAGGTGCACTAATGATTATTACTCTTCCCTTCATATAAGTTCTGAATAAAGTAAGAAATAGAGATAGGTTTCAAATTAAGATATTTGAATCAGCTTTGTTAATGGTAAACCTAGATGGATAATGTAACTTTGATCAGCTGAAGTTTGGTCTTCCTACTATGTCTCTTCTCTTTTCCAGTTATAATCCACTCCTATTCATGGAGAGAAACTGCCTGAATTAGAGTATCCATTGAGTTGGGAGACTCAGATGCATTCGATGAGATCCCCTTTTGTTACTTGTGTATTGTGTGAGTGTTGAAAAGAAGAGCCTTTCTCCTACCTGAAGCCTGAAAAGTCCACGGTTTTACTTTCCTAGATAATTTTGTGACTGGGGCAAAATTACTAGTCACAACCTCTAATAATCAGATGCCTCTCTACCAGACACTAAATTGGGAACTAAAGAAACATGAACTGTGTAAAATGACTGCGGTGGCTCTGGCCACAGCAACTATTTCTGGTACAGTGAAGGCAGTGGTGCCGGGACTGGGGCTCAGTGTTGAATAGTAATGGTGGCCTCAGTGCCAGCTGTTCAACTCCTCTTTCCTTGGAGAAACAAACAGTATCCTCATTAAACTGACAGTCACAGAATTTTGGATATAATTCTGTTTGCTTCTGAGTGCTCTTCAAATGAATCAGTTTAAACTATCTTATATTCTTAACATAAAATCCCAGATCTCAGGGATTAAAAGCTATAGACATTCTTTTGGTTGAGTGGGAGGGCTCATAACTTAGAAACAGCCGTAATATCAGAAATGCAGAATTTGTGAAAGACAGAAGATGGTAGAATCATGCTCTGCCTCCAATAGCTTCTTCTCAGAAGTGGTTTTTTAAAAATCCCACTTATATTTCATTGTCCAAAGCAAGTCACAAGAACAAGCTTGATGTTAATGGGATGGGAATTTGTGTGTTTGTTCCTATTTCCTTTCTGTATTTTTATTTTTTATTTTTTATTTTTTAGTTCTTAAAAACATTTATAGCCCTGGCTAGTAGCACAGTGGATAAGGCTCTGACCTGCAAACCCAAAGGTCGCAGGTTCGATTCCCCAGCCAGGGCACGTAACCAGGTTGCAAGCCAGGTCTCCAGCCAGGTCTGTGGCTGGAGGCAGGTGAAAAGCAACCATACATTGATGTCTCTCTCCCTCTCTGCCTCTCTCTCTTCACCTCTTTCTGAAAATAATGAAATAAAATCTTAAAAAAAAAATATTTATGAGCTATATATTGTGTTTTTAGTAAAATGTTATTCTACAATAGTTTCTGTTGCTTTCATCTTGACTGATAAATACCCTGGTGCATGGGAACTAAGCCCTGACTCAATGCTCTGATTGCATGGAAACAGGAGCAGAGAAAGACCCTGTTAAGTGGAGCAGAGAGCAGGTTGATAGAATCACAGGCAGAAAAATGTTTCTCCATTCTTCATTATAGCATAGTGGTTAAGAAATGGACTTTGGGGTTTACAATGCTTTGAGTAATATCTCAGTTTTTGTGGTTATTATCTTTATGGCCTGTGCAAACTATTAAACCATGTCCCTGTTTCCTTGTCTGCAAGAAGTCAATAGGTAACTACTTCCTAAGGCTGTTGTGGGGATTAAATGGATTAATATGCATGTAGAATAATACGTGAAATGTGATAAACACTAAATTTTAGATGTTATTGCAATTTTTATTATTTTTACTTCTAAAAGATGGCTGAAGATTATTATTAGTTGCTAGTTTATGAGATGTGGTAGCAACCCAGAAAAATACAGAAAATCACTCTCCTCACCAGAGCAAAACTAGAAGGGCAGGAGCAGAATAAGGTCAGTGTAAGACTAAGTAATAGCTTTGAAGTTACATCTTGCAGAAGTTAGTCTTTAGTTTATACTATGGCTGCATTTGCCTATCAACCCTTCCAGTGGCTTGAAAATCAACCCACCAAAAACCCAGCATGGTACTCTTGATAAGTTTCCACATAAATGTTATGCTTAGAAATATCCTCTGACTGGGGCAGGTTTGTTGGATAAATCATTTCGCTGGTCAGAGCTTAGAGCCATTCTATTCTTAAAGGAATGATTGATAATATAATGCCTCCAAATATTGCCTTGCTACTGTATATATATGAGCTTAATGACAATACTGGTAATGAAAAAATTACCTTCTGGACCTTTCCACAGACCATTGTGCTTACATGTGCCTGTGCATCAGGTAATGGCACTTGCATAGAGACTTAATATTTTCATTTGGGCCTAACATACTAAAACATATTCAATACAAATACTAGTCATAGACACACAATAGAAAGAAAGGAAACTTGCTATCATTATGGACATGTTGGGTAATGGGTTTTGACATTATTGTTGTTTTTGCAATTTAATATGGAATTTGAAGTGAAGAGCTTCAGGGAGTGAGTGGATGGGAGTCAAGACTTATTTCCTAAATAGGGAAACTTCTGCTGATTGTATGCTTTTAATTTATTTTTAATTTAAGTATAGCTGGTATACAATCTTATATTAGTTATATTAATTTCAGGTGTACAATATAGTTATTCTACATTTTTATACCCTGCAATGATCACACCACTAATTCTAGTAATCATCTGTTACTGTGTAAACTTACCAACTATTACTGACTAAATTCCTCTTCCCCTTTTCACCCACCCCCACCCTCTCCCTTCTGGTAGCCATCTCTTCATTTTTATTTCTATGAGTCTGCTTTTGTTTGGTTTGGTTTTAGATTCTACATATAACCGAAAACATTTGGTATTTGTTTTCCTCTGCCTGACTTAGTTCACTTATCATAATGCCCCCTACATCCATCTTGTTACACAACAACACTTCATTCATTTTT
Organism: Noctilio leporinus; assembly: GCA_004026585.1. Classification (NCBI taxonomy): domain Eukaryota; kingdom Metazoa; phylum Chordata; class Mammalia; order Chiroptera; family Noctilionidae; genus Noctilio; species Noctilio leporinus. Next base: position 22,386 of record PVIW01006548.1, read on the forward strand.
ACTTCTGCATAACATTCCATTGTATATATTATACCTTAAATATTCATTCATCTCTTTATGGCTACCCAGGTTGCTTCCATATCTTGACTATTGTAAATAATGCTCCAATGAATGTAAAAATGCATATATCCTCATATATCCTTTCAAATTAGCGTTGCTGTTTTCCTTTTATAAATATCCAGAGATGGAACTGCCGAGTCGTAGGCGTATTTGCCTTTAGGTTTTTGAGGAATCTCTATACTGCATTATATAGTGGCTGCACCAGTTTGCAGTCCCACCAACAGTGCACACAAGTTTCTTTTCCTCCACATCATTGTCAACATGTTTGATAATATGCATTCTAATTGGTGTAAGATGGTATCTCATAGTAATTTTGATTTGCAATTCTCTCATGATTTTACTCTAAAAAATAAAATGAAATAAGTATACAAAGGAGAAATATATCTGCTTCCATCTTTCTTCATTTTTACTGGGAATAAAAAGAAGTTCTATTATCTAATAAAAGAAGAAATGATCATGATAAAATAAATTAGATGGTTTCAAATTGGAAGTTGCAGAAACATGGGAAGTACAAATGTAGTAAATTTATTCAAACAATGCATAGCTATTATTATAAATTATTAGCTAGATTGCTAAATGAACTGTTGATTATGCAGTATGTGTAATTTTAGAAATGTAATATTATGAGAAATAACATTTGCATTTATCTGACTGCTTATTTGGAAAGTTCAGGTAGCATTGTGAATGTTTTATTGAATCTTCTTAGATTTCAAGAGAAAGAAGACAAAAAATAAATGACATAAAGCAGAGAAAAAAATATATGTGTATGTGTCAGTACAGTTCACAAATCTTTAATTATATTGCATTAATATATTTCATTCTTAAAAAAACACAAATATTTTTTAAAAAACAGTCTTTAGATCAAACTGACTTCCCACAGGGCTGCTGCATTTCTGGAACTATCCTAGTTCAAATTGACTTTGATGGTAAAGAGGTAATCATGACAACAGATCTTTGAGAAGCCAAAGAGCATATATGACTTGCTGTATATTGTTAACCTGGACACAAATGGAAACAAGTCCTCTGATTGGTTTGACATTTTATAAAAATGTAAGTTTTTCCATTAAAATTAATATACATAAGATATTTGACAGAAAATATAACTACAAAGGGGATGAAAAAGTGAATTATTTACTGATTAAATTAATAAGATGAACAAAAGACATTTCTAGGTGCTTTAAATGTATTATTTGAATCACACAAAGTCCCTAGGTAAGGGGAAAAGAACCCTATTTTTACAATTAAAAAGTCCATGTTTGGAGAGAGAAAGTAATTTTCTCAATGTCACACAATTAGCAAAGATGGAGCATGACTTGAATGCATTCATAATTATACACCGAACTAGAATTTTTAAACTAAAATCTACATATGCAGACTTGGGAAGAAAAAAATGCTATCAAATAAACTAGATGTTTCACAGACATGTGCCTAAGTCAAAAAGGTCAATGGACTTTGAAGTTCCTCCCCAACCCCTGCATAGCACACTAGATGCAAGCAATGATGCAGTGCAGTCATTTAGATGGACGTACAGAATCTCTATTGATGGCTATACTTACAGCTTAAAACAAAAATTAGGAAAGGCAAGATTATCAAAAGCGTATTTTATATTTAAAATATGTTTAAATTAAACATTTTGATGTATAATTTATATAAAAAGAACTGTAAATATTTAATGTGTACAATTTGGTGAGTTTGGTCACATGTAAATACCTGAGATATTATCACCATAATCAAGGTAACAGGTACACCTCCCACCTCCCCAAATTTCCCTGGTTGGTATGTGTGTGTGTAGAAGGGTGTGTAAGAACATATAATATGAGTTCTATCCTCTTAGCAAGCTTAGAATGCCCATATCATATTGGAAACTGTAGGTGCTATATATTGCATACAGATATCTAGAACTTATTTGTCTAGCATAACTAAAACTTTATGCTCTTAAATAATAACTCCTTATTCCCTGCCTCCAGCCCCTGGCAACTACTATCATATTTTCTACTTCTATGAATTTGACTATTTTAACATCCCTCATCTAAGTGGCATAATATAATATTTAAAATATAATACTGTATATATGAATTATTGACTGCAAATAATATTTTTTCTTCAATGACATGTTCAAAGAGCTGCATAGAAACAACTTATTCTTAAATCCAGCCCAAGATGTATCATTTTTAAAGTTTATGCATGGTAAAAATTGCATTAAAATATACATGAATTCATAGAGTATTCAATCTGAAATATTTAAGTACTTTCAAGATTATATTGTCCAACAATCACATTATTTTAGGTTTACAAATGACACATGAAACTTTTTTGTGAAAACTAACTGATATAGGCCAAGCAGAAGTCCCGCTTACTATTACCTCCACACTACAGTCCTCAAAATTAGTGATTGTTATTTACTGTTATCATTTTAGCATATTTATTTTAGAGTATATTGATTATATGTATGTATATATTAATATACATATATGTGGGTAAATAAAAACATACATATAAACATAGTTATATGTGTATGAACATAGAGTTATATATGTAAATATACATACAGTTTTTGCTTTGAGCTTTTGAGAATAGAAATGAAGCTACATTGTATATAGTTTGCTATCAGCCTTTTTATTCAATAGAGATTTTCCATGCCAATTATATACATCTTAATCTTTTAACATTTAAATTATTAGAGGTTTTTACTATTACAGAATACTATGGGAACATATTTATGATAATTCTTTTATAGATTATATTTCTGAGACTGGAATAATTTGTTATTTAACTAACAAGTTATGCTTTAAAATGCAGTAGGTACATTAAGAACTAATAATGAATACAAGTACACATTCATTCAAAATTTTATTAATGTATCATCATATTTTACTGCTCTCCCTTTTTGGAGAAAAATAATATCAAAGTATTCATTACAATACACTTACTGAAGTTGAGTTTATTTTCATACTTTATTGGCTATATGGCATTTCATTTTCTATAAATTAGTTATTAATATCTAGCCATTTAAAAGTTAGAGTGTTTTTTAATGGTTAGTGAGCAACATTGATGCTACGAAATATTAAGTAAATATGAATACTTCCCTCAGAATTAAAAATGTTTTTCTTCTGAACTGTCACTTATCATTTAATTTTGTTTATATTGTTTAAATGCCTATCTTTTCAGAAAGGTAGTATAAACCGAGTTCCCTTAGCTCTCTATATGTAGAGTTGAAAGCAAATACAATTTTTCCTTAAGTCTGTTTCACATGTTTCTGGTTAGTAGGCATTTCCAAATCTATCTATATTAGTAAGTGACTTACTTGTTCAATATTTATACAAGTTTGGCAGATCAATCAATGCAAATTTTATATGTAACAGTGTTTTAAAATTGTGTAAGTGTGTTTTTAAAACCTTAGTTAAATCATGTAATAGACTTCTTCCTTCTAAATTTTTCTTTCTGTGTGTGATCTCCAAGCTAATCACTTAAGGTCAGATTCGTAATAATAGAGGATCTTGAGTCTCCAGCTACTAAAGACTACTCAGTCATCTTCTTAATCTCAAAATTTTCTACAATTTTATTTTCAATAAAAGACTGGAAAGAAAAAAAATTAACTTGACTGGAAGGTGGCATGTCAGAGAAAATGCAGTCATGAAAGTAATTTGACATAACCATATCAAATAGAGAGAAATGAGCAAAGGAGTTTATTTTTTTAATTTTTGTATCATTTTAGACCCTGTTACAATGAGGTTTAATTTCATGAATCACTGTTTCTCATAATACTCACTACAAAAATTCTCAGAGTTCTCTGTTGCCTACAGACACTAAAAACATCAAAATTTAAGACTGAATTTTATGATTTTATTCTGTACCTCTCACTTTACTTTTCATTCCTCAGACCTACTTGACTTAGTGATGAAGCTTGCATTTCAACTAGGCTTAGGCCTTGACTTTACTTGGACTAGTCATTTGCATTTATTTCCTTTTTTAAAAAATTATTTTATTTTATTGAATTTGTTGGGGTGACATTTGTTAATAAAATTATATAGGTTTCAGGGATACAATTCTATAGTACATCACCTATATATTATATTTTATGTTAACCACCCCAAGTCAAGTTTCTCTGTAGCCGTTTATCCCCACTTTATCAGCTCTTACCTCTTCCCCTAACCTACTTATCCTCTGCTAATCATCATACTATTGTCTGTCTATGGGTTTTGTTTTCCCTAATCCTTTCATCTTTTCCACCCAGCCCCCCTACCCATCTCATCTGGCAGCTGTCAGTCTGTTCTCTGTATCTATGAATATAATATATCGGTTTTGTTGCCAAGTTTATTTTGTTCATTATATTTCACATAGAGGTGAAATAGTAGTTTCCTTGCTCTGATGGGCTGATTTCAATCAGCATAATGTTCTCCAGGTCCATTTATGCTGTTGCAAAAGACAAAATTTCATTTATTTTTTATGGCCAAATAATATTTTATTGTGTAAATGTACCACAGCTTTTTTATTCACCCATCTACTGATGGGCACTTGGGCTGCTTCCAAATCTTGATCACTGTAAATAACACTGCAATGAACCTAGGTGTGTGTGTGTGTGTATGTGTGTGTGTGTGTATGTATACACATAGAGGTATGAAAGGATTCTTTCAAATTAGTGTTTCAGGGTTCTTTAGATATATTCCCAGAAGTGGAATTACTGTGTCATAGGAATTCCATTTTCAATTTTTTTTTAGATGAGCTGAAGATCTAGAGCAAAGAGGATGAAGCAAAATACCATTAAGCACTAGTCTTTATATTAAAAACAATGAGGGATACTGAAGAATTTACCTTCTCTCAAGAGAAGGAAGATAAATCTTATAAAGCTTTATATTGTACTTTGTATTTCTTTGGATTCTCTTGTAGTTCTTGGTGAATAAAACATAAATAGCTGATTAAATAGTTTATGCTCAATAGTTAGCAATAATAAATAATTCTATTTTTATTAAATATCTGAATTCCAAATTAGAAAAGATAAAATACATACAGAAACTTCTGAATGTTTTTCTCATGATATTCCTCTTTCTGAGAATTTGCATTTCAGTTATATAATGAGATTCTAGTCTATAATTTATTGAATGATAGAATAACATAGCAATTTTTTCATTGACAATAATAGAAAATAAAACTTTTTCATTCTAATTTAATATATGTGAACATATTTAGTAATATTCTTAGTTTTTGACATTGAACATTATCATAATATTGATAGAATTAGAATACAATAGCTTATTCAGATTAAATTTTAATGTGCCTTAATATTAATATGTGGATAATGGATTTGCTTTATACTATTAGAACCCTAGTTTAAATTAATTATGTCGAGTAATGCCTCTTTGTGAACATTAAATGCCCTATAAATGTCAAGGGGAAACCTTGTATTTATATTTTATTTTATTAAAAACTAGAGTATACATTTTGAATGAATGGAGCACTAGTCATAATTTCCTGCTGCTTCCTGTCTACTATGGCAATCATCTGGGGTTCTAAAACTGGTTTAATCCTCATGACAACTCCAAATGGAATTTCAAGGTAAAAAAATTAAAAAAAGAAGTTTGGACACAGGAATAATTTTTTAAAGAATCTGACCCAGAGTTAAGTAAATTGAAAGGACTAGAAATAGGATTTGGAGAAAAGTGAAGATTAAGGTCAAGACTATAACAATAAGGTAAGCATATAAAATATTCAGATGGCCAAATCTGCTAAGTTTTCTTTTTTGTCATGTACATATAAACATGTAAATTATCCTCTAAATTCCTAACATCAGAATATGGCATTAAAGATTAATAATAAAATCAAGACACTACCAATATTGTATCTACTTGTGTTTAAATATTCCATTGCTTTGATAGTTGTATAAGCATATAAGCACCTTTATTCATTGCAGTGTTACTTACAATAGCCAAGGTTCAGAAGCAGCCCAAGTGCCCATCAATAACTGAGTGGATAAAACAACTATGGGACATTTACACAATGGAATTCTACTCCACCATAATAAATAGAAAATTTTACCCTTTGCAACAGTATGGATGGACCTGGAGAAAATTATGCTAAGTCAAGTAAGCCAGTCAGAGAAAGACAAATACCATATGATTTCATTCATATGTGGAATCTAATGAACAAACTAAACCAATAAGGACAATGGGGACAGACTCATAGAGAGCAAGATGACAGTTGGTTGTGGGGAGATTAGGGGTTGGGGGGATTGAATAAAAAGGCAAAATGACTCATCTACTTGGACAACAGTGTGGTGATTGCTGGAGTGGGAGGTATAAGGGGACTAAATGGTGATGGGAAACATAATACAATAAAGATTTAATTTAAAAATCCCCTTGCTTTAATAGTTGTGCAAGCACTGCATTTGAAGATTGAACTCTCTTAACATTTCCCTTCTAACCGTTCTAGCTTTGAACACTGAGTTTCTTATGTGCTGCCTTTACTGTTTGATTTGTAGTAAGCGCAACAGATATGTATGTGAACTATGTAACAAGGTAAGATGTCCCATACCTACATAGTTTTCTGATTAAAAAGTTGAAATTACAAAATATTTCATTGTGTCTTTACTCTTGCCATCTGAACACTGGTTCCTCTATGGGCATATCTGTTTGGTTTTTGTTTGTTGTCGTTTTATTTTTGTTTTTTTAATTCAGATGTGTAGTCCAATATCAGGACCCTTTTTATATGTGTCCTTTATCATCAACTTCAAGATATATGATTATATTTTCTTCTTCAAGGCTAGATATATTTGTAATCACTTTCTCTAAAGCACCTATATAAGAAACAACTTTTGTCTTAAGGTATCAGAAATTAAACATAATAGTTACTTAAAAATGATATTTCTATAGGCTTCAATGAATAAAAGATCATGCTCAGAATCTGAGCTGAAGCTACTACCAAATTCTCTAAATTTTTAGGCATGACTAATAACTTAGCACTTAGAGGGTATTTCTCCATTCTATTAAGTTATTTATCTGAAGTAAGAGATAATGAACTCTGAGAAGATACCGATCTCATATGTCAAAAATAATATTCTTATTACTTGCAGTTTTTTTTTTTTTTAATATTTTATTCATTATTTTTAAAGAAGGGCAGAAAGGGAGGAAGAAAGGGGGAGAAACATCATTGTATGGTTGCCTTTCACCTGTCCCCAGTCACAGACCTGGCTGGAGATCTGGCTTACAACCTGGTTAGGTGCCCTGGTTAGGGAATCGAACCAGTGACCCTTGGGTTCACAGGCCAGCACCAATCAACTGAGCCACACCAGCCAGGGGCAGTTTTTAATTTGAATCATTTATTTATAACAATGTTCTAAGTTTAGGAAAAACATAGACAACAATTTGTCAACAAGTGTTATTTAGTCAAGAATAAAGAGGCCAAGATATAGATAAGTATCTTTATAAAAATTATATTCCTTTCTTTATAACAAATAATAAAATAAAATTATTTTATATGAATTACAACAAAATATAGTGGTATCAACTTTATAATATGCATATATTATAAAATAGCATGTATGTTATTCCCTTTTCTTCTCTTTACATTTTATAAATTAATTGGAATTACACTAAATCCCTATGTAAATTTGAAAAAATACCTCTTCTGCAATGTTTTTTCAGTTATCTAAATCTACTTTTGATCTCAACCATATATGAATACAACCTAGATATCTTCAATATTCATGCAGTCAAGTTTAGTATCCATTTCCCTTTGCTGAAAAAATTCCATGAGGGTGAGTTGTAAAAAAAAAAAAATGAAGGTGCTGAAGGAATTATTATGGAAATTATGGGAGGTGTCACATAAGGGAGGCTTGTGGGTTAAGCAGATTGAATATTAAAGATAAACCTTGAAAAAATGAAAGGATGAGATGTGTACATTCTAGGACAAGGGATTAGTATGTAAGAAATTGCAAGACTATAGTTTGAGCTCACACATAGGGTATGAGATAGAATCAAGGAAAATGAGGCTCAAGACACTAGTTTCAATCAAATTTTAAAGGACCTTACCTACTACACTAGTAAGTTGTAATTTTATTCTATGGATAATGAAATCAACTGGCAAACAAAGACACATTTAATAAGAAGATGGTTATGTACTAGACATAAAGCAAGGAAATCTAAGTAGGAAGTGAAGCAGGTACGGAAGTTAAACAATACAAATAACAGATCCCTAACTCAACATAAGGTACAGAAGTTTGAGGGAAATACAGATTACATCAAAATATGGCTTGACACTTAAGGACTAGGCACTCAGAGAAATAAGAAACTACGACTAGCAATGTATATTTACACAGACCTTTGAAAATCTGAATAGTGTTAATTCTCTTCTCTTGAGCAGCATATGATAGAAGAAAAGAAATTAATGTCTTAAGGGAAATTAAATCAAATTTCATGGAATCAGAAGGCTAATGGTTACAAAAGATAAAACCCTTTCATGATTTTAGTCAAACCATGAAAATATGTATAGCTTAACATTAAAATATTCCTTATTTCATTTTGCTAATAACATTCAAAAATCAAAATTGCCTCCTATTTTCTTGAAAAAATATTACTGTTTTTTTTTTTAATCCTCACAACAGCCTGACAAGGTGAGCACATTATTGGGTCCAGGCCAGAAAGGTTATGTAACTGAGAGACCTAAGGTCCCCACTGGAAGTAGCCACCAGTGGACTTGAACCCTGGGTCACCTGCTACAGACTCATGGTTCCTAAGGTTGAACTTTGAAGACATCTGGAGCAGAAGATGTGGATGTGGAGTTAGGAGTCTTCCTGCATCAAATGGCATTCCAACTGAACATTGAAAGATCATGTGGAGACAGCTTGGCACCCAAGCAGCATGTCAAGATGCCATCTGTTAATGCCTTGAGGATCTAATGGTCTGTGGTGTATGGTTTGGAACATGCTACATTAGACAGTTGCTTGAGTCCAGCTCAGCTCTGTGGCTCACTGAGTAAACAATAATTCCTACACTGAAATTTGAGCTTCAGAGGAAATGCAAAAGCTGGAATCAAAAGGGTTCTAATTTTCTTTTTTCAAAGATGGCAGCAGAATAATGGGCAGTACTGAAGGCTTTCTCAAGGACCAGAGCGACTGGAGGATAGGGTAAAAGAACACAGGACAGGTGCAAGTCCCTTAGTGTTGGAATAGTAAGCATCTGGATTCTGAGGCACACAGTACAGAACCTGCAAAGATCTACAAATGAGTTGGTGAGACAGTCACAGAGCTGGCCAGGCCAGCAGGTCAGGGTCATCTCGGGGCAGGGGTGGCTCTGCCCAGAGAAGTGGCTCTGACTAATGACAGTTTCAGGCCACTGGTTGAATGGATATCAGAGCAGCAAATAGCGTGGACAGTGAGTGCAAACCTGGGAGGACTGAGGAGTTGAGCTCCTGCAGGGGAGGGACTGCGTGAGAGCTGTGGAAGTAGCAGCTGAGAGAGCTGGACCATGATTGCCAGAACCAGAGACAGGGGGACAAGAGATCTCTCTTCAGGCAGAACCAGGTGGGAGTGTGCAAGAGCTCACCTGCACTGGCAGCATAAGAGCTGGTTATTTTGCCTGAACTGGTAGTTCTGTTTTAGGAGCAACCCAAAACAGTATATGAGACATGGTAGAAGGAGTGTCTCAATCAGCCAGCTGGAGTGAAAAACTCATCAAGGAGCAACACATAAACCAAATCCAAAATACAACCAGCCAGCCCAAATTAATGACATAAGGGGCACCCCAAGAGCTTGTTAGTTGAGGAAATCTAGGAGACTGCACCACTGAAACCCATGTTTCCTACCACAGAAGGGCACTCCATGAAGGCAGGGAGTCATAGTAGATGAATCTGAGAAATAAAAACAAGTAATAACAGACACCCAAAAAGGGGAGGAAAAGAAACAGTCCATCACTGAAAGGAAAGGAGGAATCCCTGGAAAGACTGCTAAATGAAATAGAAAAAAGCAAGCTATCAGACATGGAGTTCAAAGAAATGGTTATAAGAAAGCTCAATGAACTCAATGAGCTCAAAGAAAACTACAAACAACTCTAGGGCACCTACAAGGAACTTACTAAAAATTACACCAACATTAAAAAGGACATAGAAACCATCAGTAAGAACCAGGAGGAAATGAAGAACACAATTTCTGAACTGAAGAAAGAAAATCCAAAGCAGGTTAGAGGAAGCAGAAGACCATATCAGTGAGTTAGAGGACAAAATGGGAAAAAATAACTAGATAGTGCAACAAAATGAAAAAAAGACTGTAAAAGAATGAAAAGGTTTTAAGAGAGCTACAGGACACCATAAAATGCAATAATATCTGTATCTTAGGGATACTAAGAGAAGAGAAGCAAGGGATAGAAAATTTGTTTGAAAAAGTAATCACAGAAAACTTCCCTAACTTGATGAGCGAAAATGTCACTCAAGTTCAGGAAGCACAGAAGGTCCCAATGAAGATGAACCCAAACAGACTCACTCCAAGACACATCATAATTAAAATGGCAAATTTCAAAACAAGGAGAGAATCCTAAGAGAATCATCAAGAGAGGAAAAGCTAATAACATGTAAAGGGGCTCCAATAAGGTTGTCAAGTGATTGCTCAATAGAAATAATATAAGCCAAAAGGGAAAGGCAAAAAATCTTCAAGTAATGAAAAAAAAAGGCCTGCAACCAAGAATACTCTATGCAGCAAGGCTCTTATTCAAAATTGAAGGTGAAATAAGGAGTTTCCTAGACAAAAGAAGCTAAAAGAATACACCTCCATCAGACCAGCATTGCAAGAGATGCTAAAGGGCCTGCTTCAAAAAGATGAAGAAACAGAGAGACAGAGAGGAATACAGGAACAAAAGGGAAAATGAAGAAGTAAGTACCTGTCAATAATAATCTTAAATGTAAATGGATTGAATGCACCAATAAAAAGACATAGGGTAGCTGAATGGATAAGAAAACATGACCCATATATATGCTGTCTACAAGAGACTCACCTCAGAACAAAAGATTGACACAGACTGGAAGTGAAGGGATAGAAAAAATATATTTTAAGCAAATAGACATGGAAAAAAGGCTGGGGTAGCAATAATTATATCAGACAAAATAGATTTTACAATGAAAGCCATAACAAGAGACAAAGAAGGACATTTCGTAATACTTAAGGAAACCATCTATCAAGATATAACTCTGGTAAACATATATGCACCCAGCACAGGAGCACCCAAATATATAAGGAAAATCTTGGAGGAATTCAAGAAGGATATGGACAGCAACACACTAATAGTAGGGGATTTTAATACCCCATTGTCAACAATGGACAGATTTTCCAAGCAAAAAACATCAAGGCTATTGTAGCATTGAACAACACTCTAGATGAAATGGAGTTAACTGACATATACAGAACTTCTCACCCCAAAGAAGCAAAATACATATTCTTTTCAAATGCACATGGAACATTCTCACAGGTAGACCATGTGGTAGGACACCTAAAGGGCCCATTTGAACTTCTCTTAGGGAGACAAAATACACCAGTCCCTGTGCCCCATTTCGCTGAGGCCAGCAAAGCAAGCAGATCAGACAGCAGCACAGCAAGGAGACTCAGGGCCCTATCCAGCCTTGGAGAGGCTCACACGCAGAGCTGCCATCAGCCCTGGGCAGGAGAGAGCTGACCCTCTTACACTGATTGCCAACCCCGACCCACATCCACCAGTGAAATGGGAAGCTATTGATTCAGAAACTATAAAGTACTGGAAATAAGCTGGAACAGGCCAAGGTGGGTGGTGCAGGGGCAGGGGGGACACACTACAATTTTCTCAGAAGACTGAACAGTATCTCCCAGGGGAGGCCTAGGAGCCCCACCCTCCTGATAGGAACAGAAGCTCCTCAGGAGGCAAGTGAAGGTGATCCAAGTGATGCTGCCAGAAGTTGGACCACACATTCCTGGACCTTGAGCTGATTAAAACAAAAAAACAAATAAACAAACAAACATAAAACAAATAGAACGGAAGATCCAGAAAGAGAAGTTGTAAGGCAACACCAAATGGTTGAAATGAATTTCAACTCACTCTTCAGAGTTTGCATTTTTTTCCTTTCGCATTGTCTTTTAAGATTTCTTCTTTTGCTCCAATTGTATTCCAATGAAATCACTACTCCTTGTCTTTTTATTCTTTTTGTTTGGATTTTCATATTACTTTTTATTTTATGGTTATTTTAAATCTCACGTTGCACCCTTCCCTTGTCTTACTCCACTTTGCCTTTTTCCTGCCTTTTCTTAGTGTCATGGTAAATTTTATTTCCTCCCATTCTAGGCCTTGTTCTTATGCCTCACTCTTACTACTTCTCCCTCTAGCTCCTCAAAAACACTCTCCTTCCTTTAGTCAACTCTCATTCTTTCCTCCTCTTGTAACATTCCAATTTCTTTTTCACCATTGTAAATTGTGTGTTCAGTAGGAATATTAGGGCTATTACTGTTCTTCTTCAATGGTATTACTATTTGTTCACCATTTTTTGTACTTCAAATCTCACAGGTTAGTCTCCCTCAGTCTTACTCTATTTTGCCTTCTTCCTGCCCTTGCTTATTTAAGTTACAAATTGTACATTTTCCCTTTCTTAGCCTGGATTCTATTCCTTACTCTCATTATTTTTCTTCCTCCCAACCTCTCAAAATAATTAGAACTTGGCCACAGTTAAATGCAAGTGTGTTCTGGAAATTTACCTTTGTCCTAGTCAGCCATTCAGTCATGTGTCCAGATAAAGATGAATGTTTCTATTACAAATAAAAATAGAGAATGAAGACCCTGGTTGGTGACTTAGAGGATAGGTGCTGGCCTGTGAATCCAAAGGTTGCTGATTTGATTCTCCAGCCAGGACACATAACCAGATTTCAGGCCAGGTCTCCAGCCAGGTTTGTGGCTGGAGGCAGGTGAAAAGCAACCATACATTGATGTTTTTTCCCTTTCTTCCTCCCTCCCTGCCCTTCGCTAGAAATAATGAATAAAATATTTTAAAGTAAATAGAGAATGAATATTAAAGAACAATTAGCAATGCTGCCACAGTATACCCATTGAGCCACCAAAATGCCCATGTATGTGTCATCTCTTACATGGAGTTACATCGTGTTACTGCGTTTAGCTCAAAGTGAAGAGTTTTAGGGTCTCAAGGCAATGTGCAATCCTTTCAAGGGCCCAGATGTGGCTCTTTATAGGCGAGCCATTATAAACTAAGCTTATAAATTTAAAATCAACTTATTTTTTCTCTATATGGCCAGTACAGAATTATAGAATATGCATAGAATAAATTCATCAAAAAGTCCTATTCTGCAGAGATAAATGGGTCACATGTAACAGTCATTTGGTTTCATTGTTTGCTTTGCAGTTATTGAAATCTGCAGACAGTATCTGGAAGGATTATCTGCCTTTACAATAGAATAAATTCCTAGTATATAGTCCACTGGACAGAACTTAGTTCTGGGCTGTGATAGATTCACTAACACTGTTATTTTCCTTAGTAGCTCCAGACCTGTCCCTCTGTGTGGTTCTTCCTTTTCCATTATTTCATAGGACCTCATCTGAAACAGACATTGTTAGTTATGTCCTTTGGAGCCAAGGAGCTCCTTCTACAAGTGCAGTTTTGGACATCAATGTTAGGACTTCAAAATTTGAATAGCCATACATCTTGGTAGAGCTGGTCTTCATTTGTTTAAAATATTATACCTTTACATTTTTGTTTTGTTTGGTTTTACTCAGTTTTCTTTGAAAGTAATTATCAATGATCTCATCTCAGCATGAACTTCATTCCTGGAAATTGCCTTATTTTATTTCCTTCTGCTATAACTAATCACAGCTTCCACCACTTAATGTGAGCTCCCTTGATACCATCTTCAAACAAGAGGCTTAGGTGGAAGGTAATGATTTCAATCCCATTGTTAATTGTGGGATACTTCCTACTGGTTCCTGAAGAAATCTGAGAAATTTTTGGAACAATTGACTTATTTCCCAAAGTCTGTTTCTTCAAAGTTATTCTTTATAGCTTCCATATAGCTTCCAAAGTAAGTGACATCTTTCAAGTCTTTAAGGTCATTTATTACTCAACTTGTATTGCACTTTGAAATCAGAGAGAACCTCCCTTATAAAATTGTATTACCTTTCATTCCCACCTGCTGAAGATATAGCCAGAAACAGTTAATACGCACCTACCTTTAGGGATCCTTCAGCTCTGTCCCTGGGAACTACAAGCATGGCAAAGAGAGTTAACTAAACATTTTGCCATGCCACTAAGCACAATCAACTTTTCCTTGTGCAATATCAGTGTCCTGTTGCCAGAACTTAACCACTGAACCAACCCAACATGGCTTAGGTTTCACTGTGTGCTGCTACCACTTTTCAGAATCAAATTGCATATTACTTAATTTTTAGATATGGGTTATGTATTAATCAGTTCAGGTTACCTTGAGAGAATACCACTGACTGGGTGGTTTATATAGCACAAAATTATTTCCCCACATTTCTCATTTCTGAAGACTAGAAGTCCAAGATCCAGGTGCCAGGGATTGGTTCCTAGTGATAAATCTCTATTTCTGGTCTGCAGATGGCTGCCTGTTCACTACGTCCTCACATGGTCTTGGTCTTTCCTCTGCATGCACAGAAAGAATAAAAGAGAGAGAGGAGAGAGAGACAATGAAACCTATTAGGTTGAAACCATGTTTCGATTCACAGATGTTGATTGATATCAGCCCTATCGAATTAAGACTACATATTTTTGACTCCATGTAATCTTTATTTCATTTTTATAGGCCCTGTCTTCAAATACAATCACTTGGGGATTAAGGCTTTGACATACAAATTTTGAGAGGACATGATTACAAAACTAACTGTAACAAGGAACCAAAATAACATGACTAAGTAAGATAGAACATTTTATTTCCCTAGCATAAGGTGCATCTGCAAAATAATGACTGATCCACATTGCTTCCTTTGTCCTCCAATATCCATAGGACATATTGTATATATAGGTTGTAGATACTGTAATTCCCTATATATTTCACCCAGAATGACAAGAAAAGGAAATACCCAGAACATTACCTCCTTTTAAGATTTCTAACTGAAATTTCATACATCAGTTTTGTTCATATTCTATTTGCCAACACTGTGTTCCTTAAAAGTTGGAAGCAGAATCACTACTAAACATAATGTAATACAAAAGTTTATAGCACAGAATCAAATATGTGTAAGAATAAATATTTCAGTCTTCCTGGTTAAATGGCAGTGAACTGAAAGAGCCTCCAACATTTTCATTACAAATATCTATGAGAACACAGAATTATAGAAACATTTTTAAAACTTTATAAATAATGTAGAAAATAATATAATGAGCTAATATTCAAATTGAACTTCTACCAACTGGATCATCATTGGGAAGGAGAAACACTCAGATTTAGGACATGGTAACACATGCTCCAGTTTCTACTGGGAAATTCTGTTCTAATGTAGATCCTGCTCTGGCTGAGACTCAGGGACAAGACCAGGGCCAAGTCATAAGTGCTAAAAAGAATAACTGAACAAGAAGGGAAGATTGAAGTGTACGTGCATGTGATGACTATTCCTGCTTTCCAATCTCAAAATGCCATTGCTGTCTTTGTCATTTGTGACACTTTGTGCTTTTAAAAAATCTATTCACATTTTAGTAGAGTTTCAGGAAAGAATGGAAGTAAACAGTTATGTTCAATACTACATGTTGAAAATAAATGTTATTCAGAGAAATTATTTACACAAAGAAAATATACTAGCATACAAAGATAAATATTATACAACTGTCAAATTTTTGGATTGACCGTTAGTTTCCAACTCTTCCTAGGTCAAATTAAACTACAAAATAAAAAGGGGATTGAAACAATAACCCATTCAAGAACAAATGAATGTATAGAATGTATATAAAAGAAGCCAGGTAGCATCATTCTGGCAAAACTAGAAACAATGTAACTTATAGTAAAGCTTATCAATTTGCATATTGAGTAAACAAAAATATTGCTGAGAAAAGCTGTAGAATCATGCTTAAATTTATTTACTTGAAGGAGCAATTAGTACATAAGAAAAGTATATGATCAGAAATGAAAGTCCATGAAAGTAAAAGTGGGTTACTTGATTTTTTGCAAACTTCAGATAGCCTACACGTTAAGAAATATCAAATGTGTTGACGGGAATGCAAACCACACATCAGTAATTTAAATAATGTTTATTGGACATATTTAAATAGCATATGTTTTCTCCTAAGTAATCATTTATCTCCAAGTAAAAAGACTTCCCCAATTTTTTTTCTGTCTGTCTTTCTTTCTTTTTTTATAATTTTATTGAAACAAAATAGTTACATCTGGTTTGTTAGACTTCTTAAAACAAAAAACCGAAACATTGGTTTTGGAAAGAATTGAAGTGAGCAGTTATTTTTTCTGGATCAAAACTGGTGAGCTTAAGTAAATCCCTGCTGTTTCCAATACAGAGAACATCTATTTTGGTTTACCCTCCTTGTAGAGCAGTTGATTGTTAATCAGATTAGCCATTTGACCTTATACCAGATCCTGGACAGAAATAGCAGTAATTTCATTCTGCAAAGGTAACTGGAAACCAAATAAAAGTCAGTTTCCAAATCCATTTGCTCAGCACAGATACAGTTTATAGCGGTTTTTTTGTGTGTTTGTTTTATTTTTTTTGCTTAACAAGCAGTTGTGCTACAAGTTTTACCTTGAGAATCTTTGTGGCAATGAAACATTTAGTGTAATTTAAGATAAGCCAAGCATGTATAAAAGTGAGAAACAAAAATCTGTTTTTCTCGGCCTACTGAGGCAGTTTTTTAATAAATCCAGTTGAAATATATACGACTGTCCTGAACTCTTTGGCATAATTCATTATTTAAAAATATCAATAAAGGAGATTTAATTTCAATTTGGTAAACATTTATCTGCCAAGGAACTAGACATTTTTGGTATCATTACATTTTAGAAGATTTTCTAGAATAAGAATATATAACTGTTTTTATTTATATAACAATACATTAAATAAACGGTCAGCTAATGCCCCTATATACATATAGGAAAAGATGGATTTTTATGTCATTATATTAAACAAATAATGGATGTACAATAAATGTTATTGTACTTTAATTGTTCTTTTTTTCTAGATAAAAAAGTACCTGACAAGGAAATATGAACTTTTTCCAGTTTAACATCAATATTTCTAGATTTTAAAGAATATAAAGAAATATCTTCTGAATAAAAATAACATTACAAAGAATAAATTGCTTTCTACTTGTTACATCAATCAATATATTAACATCAAAGAAAAGAGGTGGGGAAAACAGTAGTCAATAACACAAAACTATAAAAACTTTCTAGAGAAAACAGCATCAGCAAAATATAAATCTTTAAATTTGTTTATCTGATTGTTTTATATGGATACTAGATCATTCTCATGACACTAATTAATCAAAAGTTTAATCCATTACCTAGAAAATATATGAAAGCAATTATTAACATATTTCATTAACATTTTCCTAAATACTTTATATTTTACTTAGATATAAAGCTCTCTTTTGAGCCCTTGCTGGTAGCACAGTGGATAAAGCGCCGGCCTGCAAACCCAAAGGTTGCAGGTTCAATTCCCAGCCAGGGCACATAACCAGGTTGCAAACCAGGTCTCCAGTCAAAGGTCGCAGGTTCGATTCCCAGCCAGGGCACATAACCAGGTTGCAAACCAGGTCTCCAGTCAGGTCTGTGGCTGGAGGCAGGTGAAAGGCAACCATACATTGATGTATCTCTCCCTCTCTGCCTCTCTCTCTTCCCCTCTTTCTAAAAATAATGAAATAAAATCTTAAAAATAAATAAATAAAATAAAGCTCTCTTTTTAAGAATGAAAACAAAATCATTTAAAAAGTTGTAAGGGAAATGTGTATCATAAACTTGAAAACAAACCCTAGATGATAAACGTACATGACTTATTTTTTTTCAGGGCAGCTTTCATAGGGAGATTTCAAATATTCATAAACCTTTGTGAGCTTCTTCAGCTTTTAGAGGTTCTTAGGAAGTGTTTTCAGCAAATGTTTGCTCAAGGGAAACTAATGTCACTGGTTTTTATATAATGTCCTGCCTGTCTGAAAGATCATAGAATAGCTCACTGTATAATCTGTCAAAATATGATGAAATAGTTTATATTCCACTGAGTCAAGAGTCACACTGGCCCTTCTCTATTCTGTTCACAGCATGACAAAAAGTGGTAACAGCTGAATGAGGAGCAAGGATGTGGGGAAAGTGAACACATTCAGACCAGTGGTTAAAATGTATCTCCATCTCCATAAAACTCTTTGAAAGATTACTTTTGCAGCATCTAACACATTTTAAAACTTGGTCCATTTGAGAGGGAAATTCTACATCTAGAAATCTAACCACCAGAAATACAAGTTCACAAAGGTTCTAAAAGAATGTTCATTGCAGATTTATCTGTAATTGCTGTAAAAATGTTGTTCAAGAAATGGATAATTATGTATAATATGACACATCCACATTGTGGGATGCTACCATTAACAAAAATTAGATAGGCCTGTGACTGGAAATATCAGCAAAAAATTAGCTATCGAAATACAAAAGTTGCCAAAAAGTGAATATAACATGACCTCACATAGGTTAAAAAAAGGGGGGGGGGGCATAAGTTTTCTATTTACATGTAAACGTATATAAATGCACATAAAACAATATAAATACACCAAACTCTTAAGAGTGGTAAGCACTAAGGATGAAAGCAAGTCTCATTGAGGAAACTTGGATAATCTATATTTGTGCCCTTTGAATCTTTTATAGTGAGGATATGTTTAGATAATATTTTTATAAGCAATGACTATATATCAAAGCCAAATTTGAATACTATTTGGATTTTCCATGGTTTTTATAGTATTGCCATAAGCAAAAATAACAACAGGCTACAATTTATTGTTAAGGATGTCCTTGGCATGTAACTAGGCACTAAGGGTATATATAATAACCAACATAGTAGGCTGAATCTCCTCTACTAGCTAATTCTTACTGGGTGATTGAAAATAACTTATTTCCTCTAGATATTTCTGGCTTTCTGTCTGCTACTTATTCATTCAACTGAAACCAAGAACAGCCAAGATTATATGCATGTGGCATGTGTGTAATACCTACCTTACTTATATATGTGTATATGTCTCTTCAACTCTTAAAGGTCATATATATTATATATACATATGTGTGTGACATGCTGACAAATTCAATACCTATATATTGATTATACATACCTATTCTCTATACTCTCTTTAAGTGAATAATATATTCATCAGCAGTCAAGAAATTTTTTTTTTTTAGTTTATTTAATACAGATCATTTTGAAAAACATTGATCTTGAAGGGATTTTCTAAAACTAGTTAGTTTTCTTTTACCTACAAACCTTTGGAAGCATGCATCGTGTAAAAACTATAGTTGTTACTGCCTGACAGAGGTGTTATACTCCTGACCACCTCTTGTCAGTATGTAAAATCCTGGAACATTTTCTTCCTGTTATGATCTAATTATGCAGCTTGAACCTGTCATTACATCCACAGCAGTAATAATAAAAAAAAATATTCTTGTCCTGTCCACACTAATTTACCTTAAAACCCAAATCAATGGTGTCATGTGAAGCACCTTGGAATTAATTTCCTAAATTGCTTTTGAAGTCTACTTGAAGATGCACCCTGCCTTTGGCTCAATTAAAACAATATTATGTTCAGCTCTAGTTTTATTACCAACATCTATACATAATACTTAAAAAGAAGTGGGAAGACAAGATTACCAGCAAGAAGCAACAGAAGCATGCTCATGGTGAAGATGTTGTTTACATTTACATCCATAGTATGCCACTTTGGCCCTTTGTTTTATCATAAAATGCTCTATTTAATCCAGACCCTCAGAGAGGCTTGGAAACATCACCATTACAATAATTTGAATGAGATTCTGCACACTAGGCTAAATCCCTACTAGGTAATTCCCACTGGAGAACTGAAAATAGCTTGTTTTCTCTAGGTAATTCTGCCTGCTAATTATCCATTTGATTCAAATTAAGAGCAGTCAAGACCTATATTAAAAGGGGTCACTCAAAGTGACTTGTTTCTTTAAAATGGTGCTAAAAACTACTCTTGCTCAACATACAAGATTAGAGTTTTCTTCATACACACATTTGGTCAGAGTCAATAAATAATTATAGAACACATGGGCAAATCACATTTTGAAGTCTGATAAAATGTAGTATTCATTGCAATATGGTCAAAGTCATAATTTTAACAATTCATTAGTGATTGTTATTAATAACTGTCTCAACCATGTATTGAATATTTATATTATAATATGTGCCAGTGTTTCTTTCATTTGTTTGGTTCCTTGTCTATAATTACCTAAAAAATCAAGTACTTAAATCAAGTATTTAGCAGCACTTCAGACGGATTTAAACTATGTGGGCTTTTTCCCATTTGAAGCAATATTCAAGAGCTTAGTGTCATGGCTAAAATCCTGTGATTATGGACTGCTCATTTTTCCCTTATGTGCTGCTCCTCATCTGTAAAGTGATAGGTAGAGCTTAACATTATCTAAGATTACACTGAACTCTCATAATATATGCTTTTCTTATTTTCTTTCCTTTGGATATTCTTTCAGATTTCCACAGAGCAGAGAATATTGTAATGATTGAAACATGTTCTATATTCAAGAACTGTTGTTAAAACTAAGTGCTTATACCTGTTATGTATGTGATAATCCAAAGCCCTTTGACAGGATTTTATAAAAATCCCAATTACTTGTCCAACTCTTACTATCCCTTATCTTGTAAATATTAGAGATATCACAATCACCAATTATTAGGACAAATAATGATTATGGCTCTTTAAGGTTAGAGAATATTCTATATACTCTTTTTCTTCATGGTACTTAACGGTAATTAAAAATTGTATATTCTGAATAACTAAATCAAGAGATATTTCTATAAATATCTTTAATTATAAAAGTCTATTAAATGATGACCACCCTCTTTAAATTTTTTAACATTAGAACTACTTTGTCTCCCCTATTAGTAGCTGGGATGAGCCAATGCAATGAAAGAGGAATACAAAGCAGCTCTGGATGAAAACCAATGTACCTCTGACTGCGACAGTCTTACCCTTTCCTTCAGCCTGACTATATTTTAGGTGGGTTTCTGTCTGTCTGTTGGCCTTGCATCTCTCTTACCTTAGAGTATTTACTTCAGAATCATGTCAATGAGAACTTTTTCTCTGCCCTTGTGACATTTATGTTAATCTTATCCAAGCTTCTTGCCAATCTTACAATTGAGGAGTATTTTTCTCAAGGACCTGAGGGTCATTCATCTCTTAGAATATAAACATGGAGGAGGATAGTACCTTTGTCTCTCTCAGCTTTGTTGGGAAGGCAGCAGACTATTTTCTGTGGGAATCCTGCTCCAAGTTATAAAACTACCTCTTGGCTTGCAGATATAAAAAAGTTTACTTTTCTCTTTAGTAAAACCTATGATCAAACAAGTGCACTGTCATTCCTCCTCTCTAGCTCTTAAAAACTCTTTACCCTTTGCTTCAGTAAAGCTGGCTTTAGTCTCTCTCTCTTATTGCAATAGGTTGAATAAAGTTTGGCTTGCCTGTTTAACTTTGGTGCAGTTTCTGCTTTGACACATGAATAAAGAAAAAATATATACCGAATTTAGGGACTTATGAAAACAACTCCAAAAAAAAAAAAAAAAAAAAAAATCATGACACTTACACCTTATCCTCATAACAAATAGTTTAAGTAATTTTAAATTAGCTTCCCTTGGAGACAAGTTTCACATTGTAGTTAATTTTTTTTTTTTTTTTTTTTTATGGTACATCTCAGGCATTAGCATCACCACAATTCCAAGCTTATAATCTAATGATTTAAAATCCATGGTAAACGGTTTCTTGCTTGTAAGAGCTTGTATTATATAGAAAAAGAAAATATTGATTTAGAGAAAATTACCAAAAGCTCATAAGAAAAAATTGAGATAACCTTGTAGGTGAAGCTGAATGTTACTTACATTTAGGCTCGATGCATTACATATGCAACAAAGAACAGAAGAATATGTCCATAAAATAATGAAAAAAAACACTAACAGAAAATTCACAATGCACTGATCTTGAGTTCGACTCAATAAATGAAATGTTTTTCGGTACTTTTGAGTTTTACCCCAAATTGCTTGTTCTTGAAACAATGCTTAGAATTCTCTTAACAAATAAAGATGAAAGAGGCTACCCATGCAAAGAGAAGATATTGAAAAAGCAAAGAAACAGACAAGAGCCACTTCAGATGGGAAATGAGGTGACTGGAATGA
Organism: Noctilio leporinus; assembly: GCA_004026585.1. Lineage (NCBI taxonomy): Eukaryota > Metazoa > Chordata > Mammalia > Chiroptera > Noctilionidae > Noctilio > Noctilio leporinus. The sequence continues at coordinate 44,813 of PVIW01006548.1, forward strand.
CCTTAAATATTAGGAGACAAATAAGAATGAAAAATAGAAGCTGTGGATTTCTTTTTACATTTGATTTTAAAATCTCTCATGGTTTTATCACCATGTCTTTCATAGAACTGCAGGGCATGTTTTTGTCTTTTATTTTCTCAGGTCTCATTACAGCTTTTCTTGTAAAGAGTGAGAGAAAAGAGATAAAGACATATTAAGTTAGTAAATGAAATATATAGTTAGAGAAACTGAGAGATAAAGGCATAGTAAGTTAGTTAACAAAATATATTTATTATTAGATCAAAGTATATTTTTGTTATTTCTACACAGCATAAAAAATTAGCAATATAAGCTATTAAAATCTAGAGAGCCAATATCACTCAATATCAATGTACCTTTTTTCTCTCCAAATTAACTGAGTCAAACGGTTGTCTAGGTATCACATAAATTTAACCTGAGATAAATGTTCATTTAAATAATTAAGAAGCTTGTTCTCTGTTTATTTTGTGTCACTATTTAACCTCTGTATAGTTACTTGTCCTAACTCTTTTTTGAATAGATATTGTCTACTTAAAAACTGAAAAAGAAATCAACAGAGGAAAAAAAGTGATTGTGATAACAAATAAAATAATTTATATAAATTAACTGGCTTCAGCACCAAGCAAAATGATAAATAATGTGTTTCTGTTTTAACAAGGCTGTGCTTTTATCATTATTTAGAATACAGCAGATTGTGTTTGGATAATTGCTTTAGTCAAGTGATTTACCAATAGGATTTCCTTCCAGAGCAATCGATCTATTGGAATCTATGGAACTGGGATTTAAAATAACAAGAACAAAACAAACCTGGAAAATTAATTTGATGGAGGTGATTCTTGTAATTTTGTGTGGGTGTCTCATACAATTTTACATTTGAGGCAATCAAGTAAATTAAAAAAAAAAAAATCATAAAGTCTCAATACCAGAAGAGAATTTCAGTGCTTTCGTCCAACAACCTCTCCAGCACCTAAAGGCACTCTCTCCGTGGCGTTGATGATTTTCTGCCTTGGCTCTCATCCTAGACCAATGATTTTCAACTTTTTCATCTCATGGCAAACATAATCTTATTACTAAAATTCTGCAGCACAGCACAAAATATATTTTTCCTGATATGGCAAAAATGGGTATAATTTTGATTTACTCACACCACATGGCTATTGTTGTCTTGGCTGTTGTCTTTTTTTTTTTTTTTTTTGACAATCTATTGGAAAATAGGTGGATGCCCCTGACTAGACAGTTAGGTATTAAATGTTTTAAAAATCCTTGTGGCATACAAGTTGAAAATCACTTTCTTAGACACTTATTTACTGAATCATCTCATTATCTGAGGAAGCTATGATCTCATTTATATGCTGCCCCTTAATCCATCTAATTCCTATTTATATTTATTGTTTTTTGGTTCTACTCACAAATACCAAACACATATTGGTCTTGAAGAGACTTTTATATGGTGAAAAATACAATTTAAAGAGATAAATTATATATCATTTAAAAATATATTAGTTTCCCCTGGCTGGTGGCTCAGTGGATTGGTGCCAGCCTGCGAACCCAAAAGTTGCTGGTTCGATTCCCAGCCAGGGCACATAACCAGGTTACAAGCCAGGTCTCCAGCCAGGTCCATAGCTGGAGGCAGGCGAAAGGCAATACATGGATATTTCTCTCTTTTTCCTTCTCTCTGAAAATAATGAATAAAATACTTTTTAAAAAATAAAAATATATTAGTTTCCTTTTCTTGGATATTTTCAGCATTCAATAATCAATTATCCTTGGAAGACATGTGGTCCAAGACCCTTAGGTACCTAAGAAAAGCCTGTGATATCAAAACCATTTTTGTAACAATACTGAAATATCTTTTCTGCTTGTGTGCTAATGGTGGAGAAACAATTGCAGACAATACTGTTAACACCTAAGCAGGAATCAAGACAGCAGCACCAAACTTACTAGTAATTATTGAATCCTTCTTGTCATACATTCTCTGTTTAAAAAAATAGAAGCCAACTTTCACCTAAGATGATCTTAATGAAGAAGGAAAGCTCATTAATGTTGTCCTATCTTCACTTGAATGTACATGTCTTTTTAATATTCTATGAGATGAAATGGGACAAATGCATAAAATACTTCTGAATCACTTGGCAATTGTTTGATTTGCAGGCTTACTCTAAACCATTCTTACTTGGAATAAAACAAATAATAGGAAAAGAGATGGTTATTTAGAATTGGGCATTTACAAGGAATTTTCTCAAAATGAAAAATGATGTGAACCTGATGAAGTGAACCTGTTAAAATATATGATAGGCCCTGGCTGGTGGCTCAGTGGTTTGAGAGCCTATGAACCCAAGGGTTGCTGATTTGATTCCCACCCAGGTTGCAGACCAGGTCCCTAGCTGGAGGAACACAAAACGCAACCATACATTGATGTTTCTCTCCCTTTCTCCCTCCCCTCCTTCCCTTCTCTAAAATTAATAATAAATAAAAATTTTAAAAACATATAGTATTATTTGTCAATGATACAAGATTATCTTTCAGATGAAAATTAAAAACTTGTGTTTGGCACCATAAAGTTGTTATCCTCTTAATACTAAAACATTTTTCTGAAGAAACCAAAATAGGATAACACAGTGAACCAACATTTTCCAAATAACCAGTGACTAATGATATAACATTATACACGAGGAAAAGATTCATTCAAAGTGCAAAATTGACCAATTAATCCTAATGTAATAGTACATGAAAATTTAATTGACTAGCATAACCCACATAAATTAAAGCCCTTTGAGGTCCTCAGCATTTTTAAAAGTAGAGATTCTGGAACCAAAATGTTTGAGACTCATTGACCTAAACTTGTATAGTGTCTATGTTTATTACATCTTTCCTTTTTAAATTAATTTAACTTTTTAATTAAATTTATTGGGGTGACATTGGTGAATAAGGTTATATAGGTTTCAAGTGTAGTGCATTTCTATGATATATGATCTGTATATTGCATTGTGTGCCCACCACCCACAGTCAAATCATCTTCCATCACCATTATTTGCCACCCTTTTACACCTCCCATACCCTCCCCTCTGGTAATCATCATACAGTTGTCTGAGTTTATGAGTTTTAGTTTTATATCTGACATATGAGTGAAAGCATATGGTTTATAGCTGTTTCTGACTGACTTACTTTGCTTAGCATAATATTCTCAAGGTCCATCAATGTTGTTGCCAATGGCACTATTTCATATTTTCTTATGGTTGAGTAGCATTCCATTGTATAAATGTACCATATCTTCTTTATCCAATCATCTATTAAAGGACACTTTGGTTGTTTCCATAAATTTGACCCCAAAGGCAAAGGAAGTAAAGGCAAAAACAAATGAATGTGACTATGTCAAACTAAGAAGTTTCTGCACAGCTAAAGAAACTTCCAACAAAATAAAAAGGCAACCAACCAAATGAAAGAAGATATTTGCAAATAGCTCCAGCAAGGGGTTAATATCCAAAATATAAGGAACTCATAAACTTAACACCAAACAAGTAATTCAATTAAAAAATGGGTAGAGAACCTGAACAGACACTTCTCTCAAGACATACAGATGGCCAACAGATATATGAAAAGATGCTCAACTTCACTAGCTATTAGGAAAACACAAATCAAAACTATAATGAGTCACCTGGAGAAGTGGAGAAAAAAAAACTACAATGAGATACCACCTCACACCTGTTAAAATGACTATTATCAGTATTTATCTCTTGCTTCAATTTTAATCATGTATTAAGCTACACTTAAGTTATTTTAGTTGTTTAGAATCACCATGTTCTTTTGTTTTTCTGGCTTTTCTTTTGTTCTGTAATGTTATCCTTAAGTTTCTTAGGCACAAGACCTGGGCTTTGGAAATCCAGGCTGGTTTTAGCAGCCCCCACAGTGACCGCTGGTGTTAGGGGCTGCCTGACCTCCAATAAATCTGCTGCCTTTGGCCCAGGACTGCCTGTGTCCTCCAAAGGCATCCTGATCTGCAGGCAGGAATTTAGCAACTTCTCTGTTCTCAGAATCAACTCCAACTCCCCCCGCCCCTAGTTGCCCTAGGCTCAGCCAACCATCAGGAGGTGTCAACGATTCAACCACCAACCTGCTGCCTGTACAAGTGGGCAATGTAGCCTGTCCTGTACTGCTTACATATTCCAAGTCTCAGAACTCCTTAAAACTCAGTCCTCCCTGACCTGGCTGATGGTGTCAGCCTGCTGTGTTGCTTATTCAATAAACCATCTTGTTCAGCATTTGGCTGCTGGCCTTCTCTATCTCTGCTGACCCAGAAACCTAACAATTTTCTTTTTCCCGGCTTCTGCTTTTGCTTCTGATCTTAACTTAAATATTTCCTCTTCCAAAAGCCTGTTCTCTTTTATCATATGACTGCCTTCTCTATTTTGTTTATAAGAGTACCCCGCCTACAGCATTTTTAAAAAAGATTTTATTGATTATTTCCAGAGAGAGAGGAAGGGAGAGAGGCAGAGCAGGAGAGAGACATCAATGTATGGTTGCCGTTCACCTGCCTCCAGCTATGGACCTGGCTGGAGACCTGGCTTGTAACCTGGTTATGTGCCCTGGCTGGGAATCAAAGCAGTGACCTTTGGGTTTGCAGGCCAGTGCCAGGGCTGCATTTTAAATGCATGTTATATTGTCTGCCTCCATGCTAAATGTATCACTCATTCACCCCTAAATCCTTAGCGTCTAAGAACTAACATTTGTTGGGCCCTTAGTCCTAAATACCGCCTAACATTTGCATATGTAATTTTATTTAATCCTAACATGGTTTATTAGACAAGAATCTATATTCTCCTTTCAGTGATACAGATGTTAGCATAGAAGTTACTAATAGATACTCTAAATTGCATTGTCAACAAATATCAAAGCTGAGGTTTCAACTGCATTTGTTTACTGATTACAATAAACCACCTCAGTGTCTGGATCCTAGGGGGGATTCAGTAAGTATTTGTTGAATAGAATTTTCTTTCAAAGATGTTTTCTGTCCTTTGGTTAATTTCCTGTGTAGCACAACATTATATCATTACACATTTTTTTTCAGTGTTTTTTTCATTGTTTTTAGGAAATTTTTTTTTGCTATCAAATAGAAATACAGACTAATGTACCTTAGAACACATATACCTCCACACATACTCAATTTTATCATCCCTAGAGTCCTCTAATACTATAAATAATATTGTGAATCACCTAATAAACATATTTTATTCTAATTCTAAAGGACAATTTTCAAGTAAATGAGTGTGAAATCCTGACCATAAACTATGCTACAGGATGGTGAATTCAAAAGTTTGATATTCGCTCCTCTAAAAGGAATAAAGTTGCCAGCCCTAAATAGATACTCATTTGAAATCCCTGGATTCAGTCTTCTTTGGTGGCCCAAATGTCATTTAACATTTCAAATGAAAATTGAAAGATACCCGAATGCAAATATACACTTTTTCCCGTTATCTCTGGTGTCAATTTAGTTTGTCCTAGCATCTATTACTTTTTCAGCATCACCATGATCTGGAGATGAAAGGGGTGGAATGTAGTTACATAAAAGTAGCAAAATATAAAGACAAATTTATAGGCCAACATTTTGTGGTCTACATACAGAGACTGTATTAAAATACGGAAGTGTCCTGGAATGAAAAGATTGGAATTTCTGTATAGAACCGAGTCAATGAACCACATGGACCAAAATCAGATTGAATGAAATGTGTTAAATAAATATTCCCGTGGGACAACATTCAATTCCACGTTTTCATGTAGATACTTAAAGCATAATGAGACTTTAACAACTTCCTTTTAGTTCTCTTACACATGCGATTGCAACAGCTCTTAAAGTTTAAAGGAAAGAATTAAATATAAAACACAGAAAGCGGAAAATCCAATAATGTGTATTAATTGGTTACCTTGGTGGAAAACCCTCAATCCCACTGGGGAAACTATGAGAAATACTTATAATACACCTGAGAATTCTATTTGGAGTCTTTCTGTCCAAAGGGTGTAAGAGGCTGTCTGGACTAGACGGCAACTTCTCTTCCTCATTTGTGCAGAAACAGCTTAGGGAGCTTTAACTACCTTGAAATCTCAGGTTACCACAGCACTATAGGCAACCTTCTGAAGCTAAGGGAAAAGCTGGGAGGTGGCGAAGCAGAGACCCTGCCCTACATATGCTTGATCCAGCTTTCAGGCCAGGCAAATGAACAGTGTACCTTAGACATGCTGCATTCCGGTAGGCCAAGCAATTTAGCCTGCTGCTCCAGACATAGACTACCAGTTGTATCATTTGAATGGGGTGGGGTCCCATACTAAGTTCACTTTGTTGCTGACTCTTCTAGGTGAATTGAAATCTTTAAAAGTAAGATTGTTTATGGTAAAATTAAGAATACTAGCTCTGGTTCCCATTTGCAGCTAGCGCATAGATCCTAATTATATTCATCATCTGTATCTACACATCTGGATTCCTTTTACTCGGTCAACACTTAACAGGCATGAGTTGTTTTTCTGCTGAAGTCAACAGACTTGTATTCCTGGGACACTGAATCCTTGGTGCTCTTTGCCTTGTCAGGTTAGATTCAGCAATTGCCCAAGCACTAATGTCACTAGCATGGAAGTTTTAAAAGATTCCCAGTAAAACCTACAGCTTTCCAACATACTCATTTCTATCTCCATTGTGTAGCATGAACCAAAGCATTGCAGGTCAAGTGAGTTGATTGCCTCCATTATTAGAGTAAATCCTTTTATCACCTACTCCTCCACTGGCATGGGGATATCAAAGTGATCAGGTCACAGAAATAGTTTTCTGTTCAGAACTCCTACCATGCAGAAGCATGCCATCTACTGACCATGACCTCAAATCGAGGAGGGCCTAGGGTTGCATGAGCACAAAGCTCAAATTCTGCAAAGTCACTGAGAGTGAGATGAACTTTCCTACTTTTTCATGGGTAGGTCACACTGAAGATCCCTGCAAAGCAGGGAGACCCTCAGGCCTGGCGTGAGACTGCTCCCCTGTTTCCAGGGAGCGAGGGGGCGCAGGGAGAGCTACCCAGGCTGCAGGTTAGAGGAACCCTGTGCCTTCTCCAAGGCAGGGAGGAGCCAGCTGAGCAGAAGGCACAGTGCTTGAGGCACATTGTGTAGGTAACAAAGGCCGTTAGCAACTGTAAACAAGCCTGCTGGCAGCAGGAGGAGACCTTATTTGTCGCCTACTGACAGGGGGAGGAGCAAAGGCAAATATGGCTGGCCCTCATTGGGTGGAAAGCTGGACACTCCTACTGGCTTTCAGACCTCCTGAGATTCAGGGAGAAAGGACTTTTTTAAAAAATTATATTTTACTGATTATACTACTAGTTACCATGATTTTTTTCCCTTTTGCCTCCATCCACCCTGTACTCCCTCGGTAAATCTCAATACTGTTGTTCATGTCCATGGGTCATGCATATAAATTCTTTGTCTACTCTATTTCCTATACTGTCTATCCCCATGACTATTCTGTAACTACCTAGTTGTGCTTCTTAGTCCCCTCACTCCTCACCATTTCCCCACACACCCCTCCCATCTGGCAACCACCAAAATGTTCTCCATATTCATGATTCTGCCTCTCTTTTTTTTCTCTTTAGTTTGTTTTTAAATTGTTGATAGATAAGTACCTGTTACCATTTTATTGTTCATAGTTTTGATCTTCTTTTTTCTAAAATAAGTCCCTTTAACATTTCAAGTACTAGTGGTTTGGTGATGAACTCCTTTAGTTTTTTCTTCTCTGGGAAACTCTATCTGCTCTTCCATTCTAAATGATAGCTTTGCTAAGTTGAGCAGTCTTGGTTGTAGGCCACTCTTCCATGACTTAATATTTCTTGTCCATTTTAGTCTATAAAGTTTCTATTGAGAAATCAGCTGATAGTCTCACATGAATCCCCCTGTAGGTAACTAACTTCTTTTTTCTTGCTGCTTTTAAGATTCTCTCTTGATCTTTAACCTTTGGCATTTTAATTATGATGTGTCTTGGAGTGGGCCTCTTGTGTGGGACTCTGTGCTTCCTGGACTTGAATGTCCATTTTCTTCACCAAATTAGGGAACTTTTTTCCATTATTTTTTTCAAATAGATCTCCAACTTTTTGCTTTCTCTTCTCCTTTTGGCACCCCTATGATGCAAATGTTGAACCTCTTGAAGTTGTCCCAGGCTTTCCTTACACTATTCTCTTTTTCTTGGATATTTCTTTTCTATTGTTCTGATTGCTTGGTTTTTGCTTCCTTATATTCCAAATCATTGATTTGTTTTTAGGCTTCATCTACTCTACTGTTGTTTCCCTGTAAATTGTTCTTTATTTCAACTAGGGGCTCTGTGGCTCCTTGGTGGGAGGGTGCTAAAAAGTGAAAATGGCCTCTGCCCACCTTGATCAGACAGTTCAGTTCCACCAGTTCAGTTCACTCACTGGTGTCTTTCCAGCTGCTATCCTAATGGTGTTAGCCATCAAAGAGGGTGTATCTGCATAAGTCTTATCTTGGTTCTTTATGGGAATTTGCTTGGGACTCCAGGAGTTTCTTTCACTGACTCAATCATCACTGGTTTTTGTAGCCAGAGGTTGTGGGGACTTATCTTCCTGGCACTGGAACCCAGGTCTGGGGCTGGGGCTACTTACTCCTGAGATATCCCTCTCAAATTTGTATCCACCACACCTGGATATGGGACCAGACCACTTTGTGTCTCCTTGCCTCCTACCCATCTGGATGGATGTGGTTTCTTTAATTAGGTAGTTGTCAGACTTCCATTCAACTCAGTTTCTGATGGTTCTTAATGAGGAGCATTCTATATTTTAGTTGTAATTTTGATGTGATCATGCAAGGAGGTGAGCCACCTAAGCAGTAGGTGGGGAGAGCTCACTTTCTTGCTTTGGTGCTTGGCTCTTGGATCTTGGCTTATGGCACTTGGACTTGGGACTCTTGATTGCAGGTGGGATTGGATGTGCTATGTCTCTGTCCCTGGCTCCCTGCACAGAAAGGAACACTCATGGGACCAGGCTGATGCTCTGCTCACCAGGATCTCAGACCCCACATGGTTAAAAGCTGCTCCTAGAAGCAGTCTCATGTTGGGACTCATGCCTCACTGGGCTCCCACCTCTGGGACAGCACAGCACATGGGTTCTGGACTGCTACCAGGAGACTGAGAGCAGCTCAGGACCCCAGGTCCTGAAAGAGAGCTGCTGGAAAATATGGTGACTCTGAAACCCACAAATGCATATTCCTGAGAGGATGGAGATCTGTTTACATGTTTGGCTTAAGCTTCAAAAAGGGCAGATAAGGAGATGGGGAACCTCTGGGCATGGCTTTGGCTTTGTCATCTTTTGGGGAGAAAAAGAAGGTCTGGGTTTTATGGGAGTGGAGATGTGCTCATAGCACCCCCACCAATTGAAACCTTATTAATAAACACTGATGCCCTTCAACATATCTTCTAATCAAGAAGACAAACACTGAGCCCTATGCTTCATGGTTCCATTTTTACTCCTTGGTTTTTGGAACTATTTATCCTAGCTACTGGGCAAGTGTGCCATATATATGTTTAGGCCCAATTCCTATATTACTTCCCAGAAAACAGCAATCCAACCATATAGGATATCATCCCTATACTCATTCCTTGATCCAAAGTAGTTTATGCAGGATTTTATGTTAGCAAATCTGAAAACAACTGCATAGTTATTCCAAACTAAGTAATGTAGGCAGGAAGGCAAACCCATATGGCAAGTAGATGAATATTCAAATAATGTTGAAACTTTGTCTCCTCAACAGTGAAAGCATTCAGATGGAATTAGTGGGATTCTATGTGCCTGGCTGGATCTTTGACATCTGTTGCCATATTGGAATCTCAGCATTTACCTTTCTTCTGTGGTGCAGGAATTTAGGAACCGATAGATTAATCTTGGTGAGAGGGAGTCCATGCTGTGAGGTTTGTGTTTAACTTCCATCCAGGCTTCTGCACCTGCTCCATAAAATGCAACATTTAAACTCTACTTAACACCTAAAGCAATCACAACAAGAATAAAACTGAAAGTGATAACATTCCTTCCAAATATTAACCTTTTAGTTTTAGCAATTAAAATGTATGAATAAAAATGACTTCATAAATAAAAGGCAGTAAAATACGATTTACTCAAGACTTATTTGACCTTTCAGTTGAAAAGATAACTTATGAAAGAAGGTATATTTTCATCTACTTTCTAAATATTTTAAATTAAAATTATTTTTTTTATCTTAGCCAAACTTTGCAAGAAAAACCAAGGATCTACAGTCAAGAAAACACTTGAATTCATGTGTGTTTTTAAAATTCAATTGCAAACTAATATTAGAATTATTCTTTTTTAATGCAAAAATAACACCTAAAATGTATTTATTGTTTAGGATGTACAACAGTTCATTTAACCTAGACTTATTTCTTATTGTCTATAAGATTTAAAAAAAATATATTGTTGTTGTATTACATCCATCCTCTTTTTACTCCTCTCTGTCCCCTTCTCCACACACCCACTACCCCCCACAAAGTCAATCCCACTTGTTGGCCATGTCCATGATTCTTCCATACTTGTTCCTTGACTGAACTGCCTCCTCCTCCAACCTCCCCTTCCCACTCCCCTCTGCCCACTGAAGGTCTATTCATTGTATTCATGTATCTGGTTCTGCTTTGCTTGTTTGCTTGTTTTGTTCATTATTGTCCTGTAATGGGTGAGATCATATGGTATGTCTTTCATTGGCTGTCTTATTTCACTAAGCATACACAAATTATATTCAGTAGTTCAGTAGTTTGCAAATTCCATCCAAATTGGTCTCATTCTAACCTAAAGATTGACTGATTTCATAACACATCCATGTCCAGTTGATTGCTATTTAAAACAAAAATTGCTAACAAAATCTATATATTATACAGCCACAAATAAGCACATATTTTGTAACAGTGAATAAGAAAGATAGCATGCCTTCTATGTAATATACATCCACATTTTCTTAGGTTTTTCTTCTTCCTTAACTGTATTCAATTTTTCTGAATTATTGCAAGTAACCTGATTTTCCCATATTGTGAAATGATTCCAATCTAAGAAAACTAACCTGCAGTAATGCAGATACAAATAATATACAAAATTGTACCTTATTTAGTAAAATCTATTTATAACAAGATCACTTTAAAGCATTCATAAGTTCAAGTTGGTTCTTACCCATTCAGCTGCCCTATGTATTTTGATTGGTGCATTTAATCCATTTACCTTTGTACCTGTGTTTCTATCTGTCTATTTTTTCATCTTCTTAAAGCAGACCCTTTAGCATCTCTTGCAATGCTGTTTGGTGGAGATGTATTCTTTTAGATTTCTTTTGTCTGGGAAGCTCCTTATTTCACCTTTCTGGGTAGAGTATTCTTGGTTGCAGACCTTTGCTTTTCATTGCTTTAAATATTTTTTACCATTCCCTTCTGGCTTGTTGTGTTCCTGTTGAGAACTCAGCTGATAACCTTACAGGAGACAACTTGTATATTATTAGTTGTTTTTCTCTTGTTACTTTTAGGAATCTCTCCTTGTCTTTGAAATGTGCCATTTTCATGATGATTTGTCTTGGAGTGGGCCTGTTTGGGTTTATCTTCCTTGGGACCCTCTGTGCTTCCTGAGTTTGCATGACATTTTCTCTCCTCAAGTTAGGGAAGTTTTCTGTCATTACTTTTTCAAACAGGTTTTCTATCCTTTGCTTCTCCTCTTCTCCTTCTGGTATCCCTATGATACAGATGTTATTACCTTTCGTTTTGTCCTGAAGCTCTCTTAAGACCTCTTCATTCTTTTTCAGTCTTTTTTCATTTTGTTGCAACTGCCTGGAAATTTTTTTCTACATTGACCTCCAGCTCGCTGATCCGATACTTTGCTTTGTTTATCCTGCTTTTGATTCCTTCTACTGTGTTCTTCAATTCAGAAATGGTATTCTTCATTTCCTCCTGGCTCTTACTGATGGTTTCTATGTCCTTTTAATGCTTGTGTAGTTCTCAGTAAGTTCCTTGTAGCTTTCTTGGAGTTCTTTGTAGTTCCCCTGGAGTTCTTCATGGTTCCCCTGGAGTTGTTTGTAGTTTTCTTTGAACTCGCTGAGCTCATTGAGCTTTTCTATCATCATTATTTTGAATTCCATGTCTGATAGGGTGCTTGCCTCTATTTCATTTTGCGCTCACTCTTCCTGGGAATTCCTCCTTTCCATTTGCTGAGGGTTTATTTCTTTGTCTCCCCATTTTAGGTGACTCTTGTTTGTTTCTGCTTCTTGGATTGGTCTGCTTTGACTTACTTAGTGGTGTGACCTGTGCTGTAGAGGTGCACTTTTATTAATTCCTGGATCTGTGCTTGGTGACATCAGCTTGTGTCCCAGTCTAGGCCTAGTCAGCCAGTTGGAGACTACCAGAGATCCACTGTCTTCGTCTCCTTTAATTGTTAATCCAATCAGTCAGTGATCAGACTGACTCGCACCTCTATGAGTTTTAGGCACCTCTGGGTGGGGAAGATGAGTTGAGTTGTTAATCCAATCAACCTGTGATCTGGGGTCTGGTTTAGGTACTGCTGGGTGGGGCAGATTAATTCCTATGGGTGGGGCTATGGCTTCCCCTCAGGGTCCCACCCTTTGGAGAAGAGTGTTCTGCCAGCTGTATGGGGGATGGGTCAGTACTGGACTCACAGGCTGGTCTCTCAGCTCTACCCCTAAAGCCACTGACTCAAACTTTCCCCAAGCTTCTCTCGTCTACTCTGTCCTTTCTTTCCTAGAGCCCAGGGTAGGTGGGTACCTCTGTATTTTTATGTGCGGTCCCTTTAAGAACTCAGTCTCTCTGTCAAGCTGGCTAAATCTGGAGGCTTTTTGCTTTTCACAGCTGGGTGCTGTTTTACTCTCAGCTGTGTTGCTGTAGGCTGGGAAGCCCAGTTGGGGGTTTAGATCCCACCCTTCTCAGGTGGAACCCTGGACTGCTGAGATGTTTCTCCGTCCCTTCAACTGCTGCCCGTGGGAGCCCTGCCAGCCTCTCACATCTCCACACTTCCTACCAGTCACATGGTGATGAATCAGCTCTTCTGTTCTGTCCGTGGTAATAAGACTTCTCTCCAGTTGATGTTCTGTTGGTTTTTCTGAATGATTTCTTTCCAATTAAGTTTGGTGTCGTGAGGAGATTGGTGTAGCTCCCCTTACTCCTCTGCCATCTTGGTTCTCCTTAAGATTTTTTTTTAATTATTGTTGTATTATATCCATCCCCTTTTTCCTTCCCTTTGTCCCCTTCCCCACCCATCCACCCACGAAGTCAATCCACTTGTCTATATCCATGATTCTTCCATACTAGTTCCTTGACTAAACGGCTCCCCATCTTTGCCTCTCCCCTCCCCTTTGCCTACCGGAGATCTATTCATTGTATTCATGTATCTGGTTCTGTTTTGCATATTTGTCTGTTTTGTTCATTATTGTCCTGAAATGGGTGAGATCATATGGTGTTGGTCTTTCACTGACTGGCTTATTTCATTAAGCATAATATTTTGTAGTTTTGTCCATGTTGTTGAAAAGGTTAGGAGTTCCTTCTTTCTTTCTGCTGTGTAGTAGTCCATTGTGTAAATGTACCAAAGGACCTGAACAGACAACTCACTGAGGGAGACATACAAAGGACCCAAAGGCATATGAAAGAATGCTCAACATCAGTAGCCATCAGAGAGATGTAAATTAAAACCACAATAAGATACTACCTCACACCTGTCAGAATAGCAATCATCAACACATCAACAAACAACAAGTGTTGGTGAGGATGTGGGGCAAAGGGAGTCCTGGTGCCCTGTTGGTGGGAATGCAGGCTGGTGCAGCCACTATGGAAGACAGTATGGAGTTTCCTTCAAAATCTAAAATGCAGAAAACTGAGTCCCTAGGAGATTGCTGCATACTTGGCCCCCATGGAAGTGCTTTACCTACCTCAAGGACACCCCATCATAATGTCGTCAGTGTATCCTGGGACAAAGATTTTGCTAAAATCATTTCCATAATCTTGACCCAAATGGATCTTGTATTTCTAAAATTCATAGTTCTTTACCCTATATTTTGCCATAGGTAGGAGCTCAAGTGGAGCTCCCATTTTTACAAGATTTTTAGATCTTTTAGAAAACTTTACAGAACTGATAACATTGTAATTATATTGTTGATAGAATGTTATAGTCCGTGAAGTGCTTTCCTATAAGGTATCCCATTTCCTCCTATGACAATCTTTTGAATCAGGCAAAGAAGAGAATATCACATGTAATTTTAAATGAAATTAAAGATTTGGAGCCAAATTTACATGTACAAGTTTATATACTTGCTGACTGGCATATTATTATTATTTTATTCAGGGCAAATCCTCTATCCACTATGCAACTTAAATAAAGATGTCTATTTCCTCTTTATAAAAAAATGAGAACAAATTTTATATGAAGTAAAGTTTTTTGGGTGGGAATGGAGGGAAAAGAACCATGGCATTTTAAAGGAACACTTAATCTAAAGCAAACACTGGATAATTCCACCAGCAAGAGCAGTTCTAAGTAAATAAAGACAACATGTTACAGAGAGGAAGAACAGAAAATGTAGATTTTGAATTTTTCCATGGACAGAAATTTATACTTTCACAGTGAAGACAGGTTGTCTTAGTAAAATCACACCTTTTGGCTAAGAAAATGCACATTTATTTTCATAAAATTAAGCATAAAAAGTTTGTATGTCTCCCCATGTTTGAAAGCCACTTTAAAAACTAAGTCAGTAGGGATAGTAAGAAATGCTGGAAATAAAACCATATTGGAAGCCTGACTGGTAATGACACAGACAGATCTGGTTAAGATCGCTGGGGAGAAGTAGGAGGGGCCCCAGAAGGAGCTTGCTAGAGGCCATGGAAAGCAGCCTAGGATGGGATTGGCTGGGAAGCTGACTGCCTCCAGAGTCAAGACAAATTAGTAATGAATCTCAAATGCTTTCAAACTGAATGAATTTCAGCATGGATTGTAAAAAATTTTAGAAATCAAAGCATCTAGATATGACTTCCTTTTACATAAATATTTTATTTGAAATAATATGGAGTTGATTAGGTATTCCAAAGGTTACCATTGATAAGCTTGGGCATCTTTACTATGTCTTAGAAAGGTTCACTGAGAAGTATAAAAATGTAATAATGATATTATAAGTTTAAATTACCAGGAAATTTAGCTTCATTACATCTTCTATACCACATAATCTTATTTTTAAAGAGTTAGAACCCAAAATTTATTTTTAAATTTATTACCTATTTTTTATCATATTTTTTCCATTACTTAGACACACATTCATCCTGAGTCAATAGGAAACTCTGGGTTCTGAGGGAACATGCTGACATGTGGAGAAGTGTGACACATATCATAAGGCCACACATACTCAACACTTTTTCAACAGCGTTTTCATGATTTTGCTCTGACTTCTTCACCTGGCTAGTTAAACTCTAAACGACACAATGATTCTAGAGGTGGTAGAGTTGTACATGAATCTTCTTCACAATTTTATTTCATAAAAGCTAGAAACCACACATGTCCATCAATAGATGAATAGGCAAACAAATTGTGGTCTATCCCACAATGCCTACTACTCAGGAAAAAATATATACTGTAGATACAAAACTTAAAAGAATTATGCCAAGTGAAAAAGAAAACAATGAGCAAAATTAATGATACGTTACAATTTACATGAGACTACAAAACAGAAATGAACCTGTTACTCACAGGAACCCAGAGCAGTGATATTTGCATGTAGGGACCAGAGCAGAAGGTAGGAATTCCAAGGAGAAGAGGGAAGCTTTGGGGGCTAATGAATCTGTTCATTATCTTTATTTTAGTGACATTTCATGGGTGTCTATAAATGTCAAACTTATCAAAATATACACCATGAGCACATGTAGTTTGTTGTAGGTCAGGTACACCTAAATAGTAGGGCTATTAAAAAAAAAAAAAAAAAAAAAAAAGGTGTAGTAGATACAATAGTACAAAATAAGTCCCAAGTATATTCATGACATTAACAGTTAAGCTTATATGTATATACAGTTCATCCCCTTGGGGAAACAATTTAGGGCAGATTTTTTTTTTTTTTACTTTATTTTTATTGTTGACAGTATTACAAATGACAGTATTACATTTTTATTTTTGCTTTCATTTTCAGCATATACTTTACGTATGTTCAAGATTTTAAATATATTACTGAATCTAACCTTTAAATTCAAACCGAAGGCTGCACAATATATGTGAATTTCATTTTAATATTTGACCTTATTTTTATTGCTTTGAGGTATAATTCAAATGATCTTAATTGGTCCTTCTGTGTAAGGATTTCAATATTACCATGTCCCATTTGGGGAGCTATAACAGGCTGTTAGGGAGCATGTTGGTATTTATTCTTAATTTAGCCTTTTCCACATGATTGTACCTTGTACCCCAAATTTAGTCATGTTTATTCTATGGATAAACCTTCACTTTTTTCTCAGTCTCAGTAACCAGTGTCTTATTTTTGTGTTTCATAATAAAAGTACAGCCTTCTTTGGATACCAAATCCACCTCTTAGAGACCAAACCATCTGATAGTCTTAAGAAGCTGGCTTGGTTTCTCTGAACCAATTCATACTAACCAAATATTGTCCCCTGAATTTAATTGATAAAATTGTATAAATTTAAGGTATATAACATGATGGTTTGATATGTGTATATATTGTGGAATGAATACTATAAAGTTAGTTAACATACACATTACCTCACATTGTTAGCTTTTGTGTACCTGTGAGTGCTGAGAACATTTAAGATCTACTCTCCAAATAAATTAAATAAGCATATAATACAGTATAGTTAAATATAGTCACCATGCAGATATTAGATCCTCAGAACTTAATCAACTGGGTAATAGTTTATGTCCTTTGGCCAACATCTCCCTATTTACCTGACCCTGACACCTGCCATTCATCCTACTCCCTGTTTTTATGAGTATAACTTTTTTAGCTTCTGCATATAAATGAGATAGATCATAGGGTATTTGTCTTTCTCTGTCTTAGTTTACTTAGTGTAACTCCCCCAATGATCATCCAAGTTGCTACAAATGACAGGATTTCTTTCCTTTCTATAGCAGAATAAAATCCCACATTTTCTTAATTCTTTCATCTGTTGATAGCTATTTCCATGTGTTGGCTATTGTTTAATAATGCTGCAATAAGGTGAAAGGCCATCATACATAGATGTCTCCCTCTCTGCCTCTATCCCTACCATCTCTTTAAAAAAAATTTTTTTTAAATTAAATAAATAAATAATGCTACAATAAACATGGGGATGCAGATATATCTTCAAAATACTGATTTTGTTGCCTTCAGAAGTGGGTTCCTGGATCACACATTAATCAGCCACCTCAGGTGCACTGCCTCCTGGTTGTTCTGGAGTTTCACATTTGTGATCACCCTCTGTAAGGCCAATGCCTAGCTTTTAGAACCATTAGTGATTCTTCTCAGAGCTTATTGATCTCGGAATCTGGTCTGCCACACTCCTAAGTCTCAATTTTGGCAATATAATGAATATGAATAATATAATTTTAATTTACAAAGCAGAATTTTCTAATCAAATACTACAACACTGTATGAGAAAGGTAACACATCTCTTGCCATGTATTGCCTCAATCCAAGAATAAGTAACATGAAAATATCTCTATTAGTCAAGGAACTAGCATGGAAGAACCATGGACTTGGACAAGTGAAATTGACTTTGCGGGGGAGTTGGTGGGTGGGGAAGGGGACAGAGGGGAGTAAAAAAGGGATGAATGTAATACAACAACAATACAATTAAAAAGAAAAAAGAAAGAAAATATCTCTACTCCTTGTATTGATTCATTACCATATTTTCAGAGTATTCCAGAGAGTTCCAGTGAGCATTAAATGAGGCAATGTTAAAGATTTTTAATTGTATTTTTACCGTTACCTTTCATTCCTCTTATACCCTCCTCACTCCTGCCATCACCACACTGTTATCCATGTCCATGAGTCCTTTGTCCTTTCTGTTCTGTCCCTTCACCCTCTAATTACCCCCACCACTAGCTGTCAGCCTGTCCTCTATGGATGAGTCTGTCTCTACTTTGCTTGGTAGTTCAGTTTGTTCTTTAGATTTTACATATGAGTAAAATCATGTGGTATTTGTCTTTCTCTGACTGGTTACTCACTGAGCATAATGTTCTCCAGGTCCATCCTTGCTGTTGCAAAGGGTAAAATTTTCTTCTTTTTCATATCTGGGTAGTAAATGTTACATAGTTGTTTTATCCCCTCATCTCTTGATGGGACACTTAGGCTGCTTCCATAACTTAGTGACTATAAATAATGCTGCAAAGAACATATTGGAGGCTTATGGTCTTTCAAATAAGTGTTTTGAGTGTGATTGATGAATCAAAAGGTAGACCATTTTTATATAATTTTTGAGGTATTTCCATACCGATTTCCATAATGGCTACACTGATCTACATTCCCACCAACAGTGCAAAAGGGTTCCCTTTTCTCCACATCCTCACCAGTACCTGTTGTTTGTTGATTTATTGATGATAGCCATTCTGAAAGTTTTGAGGTGACACCTCATTGGTACTTTTAATTTGCATTTCTCTGATGATTAGTAACATCGAAGATCTTTTCATATGCCTATGGGCCATCTATATGTCTTCTTTGGAAAAGTGTCTATTCATGTCTTTTGTTTTTTGTTTTTTGTTTTTTTAAAGACTTGATTTTATTATTTGTAGTGCAAGGGGAAGGGAGAGAGGCAGAGAGGGAGAGAGGGAGAGAGACATCAATGTATGGTTGCGTTTTTCACCTGACTCCAGTCATGGACCTGGCTGGAGACCTGGCTTGCAACCTCATTAATGTGCCCTGGCTGGGATTTGAACCTGTGACCTTTGGGTTCATCATTTTTAACTGAATTGTTTGTTTTTTGGTGTTGAGTTTTGTTAAGTACTTTATAAATTTTGGATATTAACCCCTCATCAGATGTATCAGTGAATATGTTCTCTCATCCTGTGGGTTGTCTTTTTATTCTGTTGATGACTTCCTTTGATATGCAAAAACTTTTTACTTTGATGTAGTCCCATTTATTTTTCATTGTGTTTCCCTTGCCTGGGGAGATAGATCAGGTAAAATATTGCTATGAGAAATGCCTGAGATTTTGCTGCCTATGTTTTTTTCTATAATTTTTCTTGTGGTTTTGGGCCTAACATTTAAGTCATTAATCTATTTTGAATTTATTCTTGTGTGTAATGTAAGAATGTGGTCTAGTTTCATTTGTTTGCACATATCTGTCCAATTTTCCTAACACCTTTTATTGAATAAATTATCTTTAGTCCATTGTATGTACTTGCTTCCTCTGTTGAATATTAATTAACTATAAAGGTGTGCATTTATTTCTGGACTCTATTCTGTTTCATTGATCTGTATGTCTGTTTTTGTATAGTTTGATATTAGGTAGTGTGATTCCTCCAACTTCATTCTTCTTTCTCAGTATCACAGTTGGTATGTGGGCCTTTTGTGGTTCCATATAAATTTTTGAAACATTTGTCCTAGTTCTGTGAAATATATCATTGGAATATTGAAAGGAGTTGAATTGAATCTATAAGTTGCTTTCTGAAGCATGGACATTTTAATGATGTTAATTCTTCCTCCCCACAAATGCACTATGTGTTTCCATTTATTTGTATCTTCTTTAATTTCTTATAATTTTCTCTTTTTTTGTTTTTTGTTACTGATGTTATATGTTTCACTTACCAGGATGGAAAATGGGCTGCCTCCTTTGAGCAATATTCCTGGCTAGCAAAAATTATAGGAAAATTATACTGAATAAAAACTTTGATTTAGTAAGTGTTCAGATCCCAAGCTTTATTGTCCTCAAAACTCTCCATTTTCTTCATTCACTCTTTCACTTTCCAAGGTTGTCTAGTCTTTGATCAGCCACTACGCATCACCATCATTCTCAGTGAAGCAAATATGCCACTTGACTTTCTGGTTCACGAACTGGCCAAATGCAGTTCAAGGTCGCTCTTAGAATACTTGTCTCAAAACCATCAAGTCATTGCTTTGCTTTGGAGTGCTGATCCAAACCTTAGTTCTCTGAATTTGAACTCAGTAACACACAAATGGTAACAATTCAGAAAACATCACTAATCTAATATTGCAAAATAAAACTCGAACAACTGACCCAGAAATGAACACCAAGGATACAGTTTTTATTAAAACCAAAACTCTGGAAATTTAGGCTTAGGACTTACTGATCTAACATAAAATTTGAGTACCAGAAGAGGTTCTCTGTCTGTGCCTAAATCAGTAGTTCTGAATTCTGCCTGCATATAAAAATTACATTGATAGTATCTTTAAATGACTGATGCCTCAGCTCTGCCCCTGACAAACCAAACTGAATCATTAGGAATGATGCATGATATTTGTAGTTTAAAAAATCTCCCTATTCTTTCTTAACTGAAAATGGCAAGTCTATATAGGAAGACCTACCTACTAATATACTGAGGTATAAAGAAATTTAAAAAATGAAAGAATACTCAAATACTCAGGCAACTATCAAGCCTGAATACATTGCATCTTCAGTAATGCTTCTTTCCTAAATTCCCACCTACCTACCCTTTCACATGGTGAGGTAGGTTAGACACCAAAGGACCTTCCTTTTTTATTAGAATGCCTAGCAATGTATTTCCTTTGCTCTGATTTATTACTTGCCTCTCTTTATTATTCAAAGCCAAAAAAAGTACCTGGATTCTGAGGTCACTTTTATTCCCATAACTTATTGGTAAAATTGTAAATCTATATAAAAGTAAAACAGCCTAAGTGCCCATCAGTGGATGAATGGATCAAAAACCTCTGGAACATTTACACAATGGAATACTGCACAGAAAAAGAAAAAAGGAACTTCTACCTTTTGTGATTGCATGGTTGGAACTGACCAGTATTATGCTTAGTGAAAAAAGCCAGGTGGCAAAACACAAATACCATATGATCCACCTAATACAGGAACCTAATGAACAAAACAAACAAACAAGTAAAATAGAACCAGAGGCATGAAAATGAGGAAGAGACTGATGGTGACAAAAGAGGGAGGGGGAAAAAAAGGAAAAGAAGAGGGACTGTCTAGTCAAGGAACTAGTGTGAATAACCCATGGACACAGACAACAGAGTGGGGGTTGACTATGGGAGAGGAGATGGGATGGGCAGCGTGGGGGAGAGCGATGAAGGGAAAATGAGACAACTGTAATAGAAAAATAATAACCTTTTTAAAGGTAAAGAGAAGAAAAGGAAAGAGAATTAGAGCAAGAGAGAAAGTGAGAGCAAAAATGCGAGAGGAAGAGACAATAAAATAAAGACAGCAGGACATACACATACTTTCTTCTTTTTTGTCAAAAGCCAGGACATCTGAGCCCTGGCTGGTGACACAGTAGATAAGGCACCCGCGTGCAAACCCAAAGGTCACAGGTCTGATTCCCAGCCAGGGCACATAACCAGGTTGCAAGCCAGGTCTCCAGCCAGGTCTGTAGCTGGAGGCAGGTAACAGGCAACTATACATTGATGTCTCTCTCCCTTTCTGCCTCTCTCCCTTCCCCTCTCTCTAAAACTAATAAATAAAATCTTAAAACAAAACCAAAAAACAAAATGTAAAGCCCCTACATTTCCCTACTGGTTTATCTCTTCACACCAGCCCCTTTCCTTCTTAAAAAGTAAATTAAACCCACACCCCTGTTGTTCCCAGGTTTCACTTTTGCAGTGTCTCTGTTGGGATTACTGTGGCTGATCGTGGGTGTAGTATCAGAGGCCCTTCCTGTTCCATGACCTGAGTGCTTTGTGTCCCTGCTGATGCACATGGTGAGGGAGAATCAAATGAAGGCTGCATCTCAGTGAAGGTCTGATGAAGGAAGATATTCTAACAGCAACATCTTCACCTCATGGAAAGGTTCAATTCTCTTCAATGTTCTCTCTGCTTGCCTGCATCCGAGGAAGGCAAGGTTTTGGATTCAGTCTTTCCTAAAGAAATTACATTAGAAGTGGGAGGGCTCATTTCTCACTAGTTATTGTTCTCAGCCTTAAAATTAGTTTTTGACTTAACTGCTATATCTTGCTTAGAGTGGAAATGATTAATACACATTTAAGATCCTCACAAATTTTGTGTTCAGCCCACTTAGGAGAAATGTTCCTCAGAATGACATTTTCAGAATTTTCAATTCTTAACCCACTTATGCAGTAAAATCAGTATAGCTTATTCCCTTAAAAACATGCATGCACAAATAATATTCTGGTTGAAAACCTGATATATTGACACACCTACATGGCTTATCATTATTTTTTAAATGTTTTAAAAGTCACTAATTTTATTTATTTTAATATATCTTCTATTATGTCTAATACATATGTCATTCCAGTTGAATAACAACCATCAAAATGATCATCCATTAAAAATGGCAGATATTAGAGCTGACTAGTGGCACAGTGGATAAGGCACCTGCCTGCAAACCCAAAGGTCAATGGTTTGATTCCCAGCCAGGGCACATAACCAGGTTGCAAGCCAGGTCTCCAGCCAGGCCCTTAGCTAGAGGCAGGTAAAAGGCAACTATACACTGCTGTCTCTCTCCCTCTCTCCCTTCCCCTCTCTCTAAAAATAATAAGTTAAGTCTTTAAAAAAAATAGCAGATATGAGATTAAATGTATCTCAGGGATATTTCATAAGTACCCATAATTACATAAGTTAAAATAGGAAAAGAAGTTTTGAGTCTTTTAGGTAATTCTCCTGACTATAATATTTTTCTAATCTTACATAATTTAGTCAAATTAAATACCTTTAGTAAAATCTCATTAAATAAATTGTCCTTCTGTAAAATAATGCATGTCTAATTGTTATTACATATAGAAAATATTTTCTGTGTTCTAAGTACATCAAATACATATCAAGCACTTCCACCTTAGCTTCAAATTAGTTTTAAAGTGGGGATTAAAAATAAGCTTGCCTTAGTTAAATGAAAATGAAATAGCAATTACTAAATTACCTATCTGTAACTCATAATAAACTTATTTTTTATTTTACTAACAAAAAACTTGCAGGAATAGTGACTATAATTATTCCATTTTTATTATTTAAAAAATAATAAAAAATATTTATCAAAGTTTACTGAAGACTTTACAGTCTCAACATGTGAGGGATATAGGTGATTATATTTTGGATCAATTCTAAAAATTAATTTCTCTCAATGAGAATTTAAAAAATCCATTTATGACTATAGCTTAATTAACCCACATGAAATTGCTTACATTTGTTATTTTGTGACCCATAAAACATCATCTTTATATGATTTAATCTCACATGTTTATAACTCAAATATTTATATCAATGCCAATATTCTAAAGTTGTCTAATTTCATTACTCCTTCCTATATTCTTAATTTTCTCATATATATATACCTATATTTTCACACCTCTTATTATATTCTAATAGCTACATAGATTTTAATATAATAGCACTTTACATGCATTAATTCATTTGATTCTATATAGTCCTCTAATTAGAAATTATTATCTCCATTTAAAAGATATGAAAACTGAGGTAAAGAGGGATTTAAGTATCTGTATCTCCCTGACTGGCATAGCCATTAAATTGTGGAGCCATGATATAAACCATTAATCCAGCTTCATGGCCTGTGCTGGTAATCTTCACTCTGTTAAACTGTCTTTCTAAGATATTTCTCTGATTTATGGTGGTTATCCATTTGTCATCAAAATCTGGGATCTATAATTCCTTTTATTGCTTTGAACAATATTTTAATCTCCATGATGACATTTACTTAATCATTCATTTGCTGTCTTTGGAGTCAGATTTTCATATGCGGCTTTTTAGCCTCTCTTGCCTTGACTTGAAGCATGTAATGCTGTCTGGGCCTCCTTCCTGTTCAAGCTGTTTACTGCAGCAGGGAGGAAATCTGCCATATTAGAAAAACTATAAAACCATACAATTTCACATTAATTTTCTTTTTCAGAATTGGCAATGTCTACCTTTGCATAGCTTACCTCATTCAGCTTCCAAATGGTTAAAATAGTCTCTCCTCCAACTCTCCTGTTTTCCTAACACTGGTCTTTCCAAAGGTCAGTTTATACCTGAAATTCTGTGAAGATTTCTTCCGATTTTTCGTAGTTTACATAATTTTCTCAGGAATGGTTTTTGATACTGACCTCTGTTAATTGTTTCAGTTTGCCATATAACTAGTGTAACACTGACTGTATTTTCAATGTAAATACTTTTTGTTATATTTTTTAGACCCCGCCCTTACAAACATTTTGTTATTTTAAAAATTGCCTGTGGTTACTTTAGTTGATGTCTAGAAGAAGCTCATGCACTAGTTGTCATCTTTTCAATAAATGTGGAAAGAATGTCCTAAATGTGTATAGTCCCAGAATTCTCTTTTTTATTTCCCTACATTTTGTAAAAGGCACACCTGCTTTCCAGATTTTTAAAAATTTTAGCTTGATATAAACCATTAAGCTCAAAGTCCCAATTCCCTTTTCATATAAATTTACCCAGACCATTTATTTCTTTTTGCCACCAATAATTTCTTAAGCATAGGCCTGGGATTAGGGTATAAAATATACAGACCTTTATATTATCATATAAAGGTTTATGTGTTATAATAATATTACATCTATTTAAGTAAGTCTTCAGTTCTTAAAACATGATACTCTATTTTCCTGAAGCTAAGAGAATTAAACAGCAACAATGACTGACTTATCTAATAAGTATTTTTGTTAATAATAACAATAACTATTTACAGAGTACTGTGTAAGTGCTTTTTTAACAGATATTTTGTCAATAAGGTTTTGCTTGAAACATTCTCAAAAATGCTAGCTACAGGTTGCATATTTTCCCCAACTTTTCAGATAAAAAAGGTGAATAAGGCTAATAGGGGAAAGTTCTTAATAGAAGCACTTTGACCCAAAGCTTTTTCATTCCAAAGTCCATGTTCTTATTATATTTTGACACTATGAGTCCATTTTGTTAAGTAAAAACATAAACCTAAATTTCCTATTTCATAATATGCTGCTTTCCTACATGGCATTACTACTCAGTCAGTTTCTAAACAAATGTTATTTATAGAAATAATAAGTAGTGATGTTTGCCAAGGACACTAAGCATTAAAAATTATAGCCATTATATGTATATAAGGCCAAAGGCAAGTGCTTTAGAGTGAGATAGGCCTGCATTCAATTTGGTTTCAGTTATGTGCTCTGAGGTCCTGGGCAACTAGCCTGACCTCCTGAGGCTCCACTACATTATCTGAACATGGAGGGCAAGGCTGCTTCTCTAGCCCAAATTTGTTTTGAAGATTAACTGAATATGAACTTCCTAGTAAAATACCTAGTATGTAAGTGCTTAGTGTAAAATAATTTAATGCATCAGTTGAGTACCTATTACCTAGTAGGCAAGAATGTGTTAGTTATTTTATTTTGTTACCAGACTGAAAATCTCCATTGGTAGTAGCACTCAGGACCCTAATTCTATTTGCATATCATTAAGAAATTATGATTTAAGTGGTTATTAATGTAAATGCAAGCAAAATTTTGCTAATGGTAATATGTCAAGAATAGCAAAAATATTCACCACAGGAAAAATTACTGTATGGAAAATAAATGCACAAGGATTCTACTTCAGCATTTTACTTATTTGCATCATTGAATCAACAATTTTACTATGTTGCCAAAATGTCCTATTTATCTGCAATATCTCTATGTGCATGCATAGTAACTTACGAAATACTTTTAGAAGTGTATGAGAATAGTAGATGGTTGTAATGTTATAAACAAACAAGCAAACAAAAAAACAAAACCCCAGAAACAACCCTGGCTGGTGGCACAGTGGATAAGGCGCTGGCCTGCAAACCCAAAGGTCACTGGTTTGATTCCCAGCCAGGGCACATAACCAGGTTGCAAGCCAGGTCTCCAGCCAGGTTCATGGCTGGAGGCAGGTGAAAGGCACCATACATTGATGTCTCTCTCCCTCTCTGCCTCTCTCCTTTCCCCTCTCTCTAAAAATAATAAATAAAATCTTTTTCTATTTAAATAATTTTAATAAAAGGAACTGCCTTGTGATCCAGCAATTCCACTTCTGGAAAGTTATCCAAAGAAACTTCGAACACTAATTCGAAGAACATAAGTCCCCCAATGATTACTATGTTCATTGCAGCATTATTTAAATCACCAAGTTACGGAAGCAACCCAAGTGTCCATGGTAGATGAGTGGATAAAACAACTATGGATCATTTACACAATGGAATTCTATTCAGCCATAAAAAAGAACATTTTACCCTTTGCAAGAGCATGGATGAACCTGGAGAACATTACACTGAGTGAAATAAGCCAGTCAGAGAAAGACTAACAGCATATAATTTCAGCCATATGTGGAATCTAATGAACAAACTGAACTAACAAGCAAAATAGAGACAGACTCATGGATGGCGAGCAGGCCGACAGCTCTTGGGGTGTCTAGGGGATGGCGGGATTAAGCAAAAAGGAAAAGGGGCTCATGGACAAGGACAATAGTGTGGTGATTGGGGGGACAGAAGGTTATAAAGAAAATAAATAATAGTAAAAATACAATAAAAATTTCAAAAATAAAGCAATCTGGGAAACATGACTACCTTTTCTTTTTTACATTAACATGCAGAGAAATGGAATGGAATGACCTTAGGCAATGGTTCTCAATCTTAGCTTTGTGTCAAAACCACCTGGTCAGCTTTTAAAGTATAAATTTTGAGCTCCTAATGCAAACATATTGAAAATGAATTCCCAGCTAGGCCTTTTGAAGTCCTTAAGTCTATCTGACACCACGTACAACTGCACCACATTGTTAAGTGCACATGCTCCCCCAGGAGAGTAGGCAGTGGTCTGATGGTGATAAAAGATTAAAAAGTAACCACAGTTATTGGGCACAGTTTCAAAATTATTTCTTACCACAAGTTGTAGAATCATCCTGTAGTAGTAATTACATGATTCCTTACCTCTCATTCCTGCCTGACTCATTCAGTCACCAAGATCACCAGCTGATGAACTAGGTCATATGCGTGCCTGTTAAGTTCAGAGTAAGAGTATATTGTAAAACCGTGTGACTCATTGGGTAATGTTACTTGAAAAGGATAAAGCAAGGATATGAGCAGGATTAACATAAATCTTTACATTCATGAATAACCTTTAATGGTTAATTTCAAGCTCCCAAATAGCAAATTAATTTCTGTTAGAGTAAGAATTGTATAAATGGAATCGTGCACTCATTTGGTTGAAGATTTTTAGAAATGTACAGAATTTATTTGTTATAGAACCGGTATTTACATTTCTCTCTAAAACAGGAAGATTTAAACACCTTAAAACAAATATTCCAAAACAAATTTACAATGGAAAACTGTGGAGAATGAGATATATATTACAATATTATGGCAAGATATTAGAAACAATTCAACAATAGAGGAATAATTATTTGAATGATGGTATGGCTAATGACAACTTAACTCTTTCAATGGAAATTGCTTCTTGCTTACCTCACAGTGCTGACCCTCTTTTCCCAGAGAATTCAGATAACACATGACTATTCACTGTCCTCCTTGCCATACTTCATTGGTGTATATTGCCTAGATGGTCCTATCAAGCATTTCAGGACTGAACCACTCATTCCTCCCACTGCTGAGAGTACTGGTAGCTGGCTCTCTGATGAGCACCACCCTGAGGGTTATTTACTAAATGTTAGATATGGTCGTTCAAAGCTGGTTGACCCAATCCAGGACAACCTGAGTGTTATCTTAGCACCAGAGTTCCTCGTAAGATTGGGTGAGGCCTTTATGACAATTGATTTCCAGCTCAAATTTTCCCTTAGTCCACTCTGCTACCCAGAGAGGATGATTTAAGAGTACTCCTCAATCAATTTTCTAAATGTATATCTTTTACTCAGACTCTGTTACCCAGGGAACCAGATCACCAGCCTTCCTGGAGTGGACACCTCACCAGCTGGACTAATTCATCTCTCCCTCCTCCAGTAGTCACAATATTTATAATTTCATTTGTACTTTCACTTTTTAATAAATCAAATTTGAATTTAAACTATATAGAACCAATAATATAGATGAATCATTTAAGCAGAAACAAAAGCTGGTTTATTTTAGTCTTATTCCTATTGAAGTGGAGGCTCTAAAATCAGTTTAGCTAGTCTATTATTTTTTATCTCTGAATTGGTCTTTCTGCCCTAATTATTTTCATTCTCCACAACCTAACATAGTGCTGAGATAGTGATATTCTTTTGATACACACCCAAAGTCTAGTCATCTCAAAAACTTGCAGTGGCCCCAAATTCTCCCAAGAATAAAAAGAATACACTATATTATTTAACAATCTGGTCCCAACCTAATTTTTTTAACCTCATATAGATTTTGTCTTTTTTTGTATTTTTTACCAATGACCTTCCTTCACTTCACATCTATTTACGTACTTTTTGTTTCTCTATATTTTTTTCTCCATCTCCAGAGGTGGTGTAACCAATTCATTAGAATGCAGATAAAATTACACTTTTTTGTTTGTTTATTTGCAGATTTACTGTAATTCTCTGGCCAGAGAGATTTTTTTTTTAAAGATTTTATCTATTACTTTCAGAGAGAGGGAAAGGGAGAGAGGTGGAGAGAGAAAGAAACATCAATGTATGGTTGCCTTTCACCTGCCTCCAGCTGTGGACCTGGCTGGAGACCTGGCTTGCAACCTGGTTATGTGCCCTGGCTGGGAATTGAACAGTGAATTTTTGCTTATTTCAAGTACCATATTTATATTCACACCCCTCTTCTTCACTATAACATTCTGCCTTACATGGAAATAATAGGGTAATGCCTATTTATCTTTTTTATTTCTATCTTCTACAGTACCTTCTTCAAAAACATTTTTGAAAAACCATTAAAAATGAGAGGATAAATGATAGCAGAGCTTACCTGGCATAAAATTTTTTTTCTATCAATGAAATGCCCTTGAAAAATTTAGAATTATTTCACTAAATCAACACAGTTTAACAAAAATGTCCTTTTCACTCGCTGATGAAATCTTATGTACTAAATATAACTCATTAATAATACATTTTTCTTCAATACTCTGAATTAATAATCCATGAGAGAATAATCCTAGCAATTTCTATTGCCATTACCTTATACCAAAACCTCAGGTGCAGGATTTAGGTGTCATTTGCTGACAATAAAACATATTCATCAAAATAATTTACGTATTTGGAGCTTACTTTGGCATATCAACAATCCAACCACAACCGAGCCAGATTATAAAATATCCAATTGCTTGACTGAGTAGTTTGCAAAATTTAACATTTATATTTAACAATTTGTATATTTCTCTTTTCTTAAAATAGTAAAAGTTGTTTTCTCAGTTGCTGTTTTTGTAAAACTACAAAAACAAAGAGAAAAAAGTTAAACTTCAGTATTCTTTGTTTTAGTTGTCAGTTTTAGTCCATTCGAAGTTATTATTATTATCATTATCATTGTTATTATTATTATCTGCTTAAGGAATGTATGGACATTCTCTTTACATCATCTTATTTATCCATGATGAGGTAGCTGGATGGTAGAGTGTAGAATGTCTACATTTCATAAAAGTAATAATCCCTTAAATCTTCTTGCAAATATAAAGGCATCCTTTGTGTTTAATTTATAAATGAAAATAATTTATTATTACCTAAGCATGGTTCTAATATTTCATGATTATTTATTTAAGTTTTACTATCACCTTGTCAAATAAGTATATGGAGGGGGACTCTTCCCCCAACTGGAATTGTCTTCTGGAGAGCAGGCCCCTGGTAGTACAGGCTTCCCTGGCTAGGTGAAAGTTCCAGGAACCCATCTGTATCAGTACACCAGCTTGCATTGTTGTGAGCAGCTCTGAGAGGCTTCAGTGAATTTTTTGGAAATCTCTTTCAACATGTTTGCCCATTTCATCATGGTTGATTTATGAGTCACTTGCCCACGCAGCATTGAGTGTTCAGCAGTTTTGGACCAAAAATGTCATGATCCCCCTGCCCCACCCTCCCTATTCACTCAATGCCACACTGAATGGAGTTTTGTTCTTTTTGTTCTTAAAGGGAAACGTTTTGCTGATGTGAGAGAGATGAAATGAAAAACAAAACAAAATACAGCAGAAGCACTAAAAGGTGTCAAACTCTTTTGAGCAGTAGAAAAAAGTCTCGATATGTGTATTGCATCCAAATGGAGAGTACTTTGAAGGAGACTGAAGTTGAAACATGTAAGAAGAAATATACAATATTTTTATAAAGAAAATCCATGCAGGAGGGCCCTTGTATAAACCCAGATTAATACCATTAGCATGGAGTGCAGATCGGTTTTATGTTCAGTAAATTTATTCCAGGGCACACATACCCGACCTTTACACAGTACTGTTAGAGCTAAAATGCTTAAGGAAAATATGATTTGTGCCTCTGGTTAAGAATTCTGGAAAATCTAGGTCTAGATGGCTTCACCATAGAAAGAATTTCAATGTGCCATCCTCTTCCATGACACAGAGTTGTCACTGGGAAGTAGTTGAACAGCTGTTTTCCACAACTGTTACTGTGATGTTGCCAGAATGAGCATGGATTCCAACCTGTAAAACACACATTACTGCACTCTTTCCCAGCTCAGTGCATAATACCCTTGCTCTCAATCTATTATTAGTGGGATGAATAAGTACACCCTTCATATAAAGTTCATGCAGTTAAAGATGCGTTCCATCAGTGGGATTTTTACAGTAGAAAAGGCCGTGATCATTTGTTCATCCAAAAATGCATCTTAGGAAACAGGTTTGAACATATTCTAAAGGAAGGGAAATAGAGACCGAAGTGGTGGTAACCCATACATTAATGATCCTGAAACAACAGTGGGCACTGGGAGGGAAAAAAGATGCATCTTCAGGGTCAGGAGGTACAGAGGAGACAGGTGGGAATACAGAGGAAATCAGGGCTGGGGAGAAAGGAGGTGAAGGGCCACAAATTCTGTAATAAAATAGGAGGTGATGCCATTTGCTAAAGTAAGAGTAGTTCATAAGGTGGAGAATGAGAAGCCTTGTGAAGATTTGGGAGAGACACTGAAGTAAATAAGAGAATATTAGTTGTAGATAAATAAGAGGAGTAATAAATAATGAGGAAGTAGCAGATGAGACTAAATGAGCACACCTACTAAAAGTAAGGAATAGTGATGAACCAGAAAAACCAAGAGGAAAGAAACTGGGGGTTGGGGGGAGGCACCAAGGCAATGTCAGCCTCAGGGTGAGTGGTGGGAGGAGAGGAAATGTCCAAGTTTCTAGACAGAGAATTAGACACGTATTTACACAACATGAAAGAAATGGAAGCATATCTACTTGGACTTCAACGTATTTTAAAATTCAGTTAAGGACACAGGACTTACGCATTGTATTAAGAGAAGAGTTCAAGTAAAAAAATATGTTAGTGTTCATGTTGTACATCTCAAACGAACGAAATCCTTTGGGGAATAATGAATGTAGATGATAAGCTTGAGTATAAGTTTCTAAAAGCAGGTGAATTTCAAGCAGAAATTTGGGAAAGAGCAGGCATCGGAAAACTCCAGGCCGGCAAAGATGCACCGGGGAACCCGTGCAATCAGAAGGAATCGTCTGAGCTGTCCAAGGACCCCGGTTTGCTGCTCTCCGCCAGAATTAAGGAGAGAGAAAAAGAAAGAGAAGGTAAATACCTTGCTTAACTCCCTTGGAGCAGAATAGTTAGTACCCTCATCTGCAAGAATGAAAAAGAGTTATCTGTGTGGAAAATAAGTCACTCCTGAGATGAGTGCCTCATCTGCCTGTACGCATCATTTCCCCTGGCCCGAACTGGCTGCTGGTCGAGTGCAGCTGTGAAACTAAATGGAGCTCAGACCAAACAACTGCCTTCTCTGTCATGGAACTGCTACAACACCACACACACGCGCGTGCACACACACACACACACACACACACACACATGCACACATACACAATCAAAATCTTGTTAATACTGAAAAAGTCCTACAAGCTCTGTAAGGTACTGTCAGAAATTAGAGGGCAGCATTCATTCGACCTTTAAGGAAAGGCAATTTTAAATTCATTTCAGTCATTGCCTGTAATTGAGTTTAACTGCAAAAAAAATAAAAATAAATAAAAATCCTTTAGTTGACCTACAGTCAATCTTTTACTTTTTCTTTAATACAGTTGCTGGGAAAGTAAACCAGTTCATCTGAATTGAGGGAATAAGAGTAAAGCTGAAAAACATCAGAAGCATAAACCAGCAAGAAAGTGTCAAAGCCATCTGTTTGGGGACTATTGGAACTGATGCAGGTAAATAATTAACACAGTTTAAGCGGCCTTTAATCCACAAAAAAGAGAAAATTTCAGGACCACATGCTATAAACGTATCACATATGGACACTAATTAAAACCCTGTCAGAAGAAGCTTGTCATCTCTGATAAATCAGTAAGTGAACTAGAAAATAGGACAACACTGCTACAAAAATGGGCAAAATAGTTTGCTTTGAAATTTGTTATTATTTAGGAGAAACACATTTCACGAAATTGAGTTGCTTATCCTGGAAATGTTACTATTGTTTAACATTTTTTCAGAAGTAAATTCAAGTCTGGACTAAACTGACCCAGGAAAGTGCTAAATTTTAGAGGAATTTGTGATCTAAAGTCCATGTCATCAAATCATTACATTAAAACAAAATAGGACATGCAAACAAATAAAGGCCAAAATTTATCATTCTGGGGTGTGTGAAAAAATGTTGAAGGGGCTCTGATTTGAGATTCAGGATCCTTGAGCTTAATTCTTAGCTCACTTACTGTCTTGGTTACATAGTCAGTCAATACTTGCCATTATCACCACCCCATCCCTGGCCTTCAATGGGTTATTAAATTGTGCATTCCATTTCCTTTCATATACTCCTCAAGATTTTGGTATGTGTAGTTAAATATATTTCACTGAATCAAGCTTAGCAAGATGCAAATTTCTAATTCTCAGCATCTCCTATCTCACAAACCACTTCCCCCAACATACACATCTACTCTTACTTCCTCCATTTTATTGAAATTAGATGTCTCTCATGGATTCTTCAAGGCAAACCTATGAATAACTATTCTCACTTCTGCATGGGCATTCCATAATTAGAGTTAAACTGAGAAAGAATACTGTTTAACTCCTGACTAGGTGCTTTATATGTATGATCCCGTATTATCCTAAGAATAACCCTTTGAATTTTGGAATGTTATCCTAATTTGACAGATAAGAACAGTGATGATTGAGAGAATGCCTAACTTGCCAGAAATCACACAGTCAGAAAGTAACACAGCTGGTACTAAAACCCTATGTGTCTTTCTCAGATACCTAGCTACGTAAGCATTACCCTGCAGTGTCTAATTTGAAAAGAAACAACTTGATGTAAGTGGGAAGGTCTGCATTTGTAAAAAGAGTTTAACCTAAGATCAATAGCCTTCACCTAGAATCTGGAGATTTATTTGCTTTTGAAAATCATTTTTTTTGGCCCTAAAATGGTTTGGAAATATTTCTTATAGAGAGACTTGTAAAATAAATGAATAGAAGAACACATGACTAATGAAAGCATCTGGGAAGGGAATTCAGCTGCCAAGTTAATCAGTTGGAATGGTAAAAGTTACTGACAGTAAAAATGACAATATTGCTATTTTAACACAACATAGCAGATACTCAAATAATTATGTAAAAGCAATCTTAGCTCATATGGATTCATAAAGCTGGGATGATGGGGAATCATTATACACATATACAGACTCATGTCTGTCACATTGCAAGAATCTTCATAAAAAATATTTCCATGCTCTCATGTGGTAAGCTATTTTATTTGGGAATATTCTATAATTATTTCCAAATGTATATCTATACAGGTAAAGTTTTTAACATTGCTTAATCTAATTAGACCATTATTTAGCACTGTGTGAGTTTTTAAAAATTTTATTAAGTGAAAGTATATACAACTCCTCTCTTCCTTCCTCAAGTCTACACTCCGTGATTATCTCCCCTAGGTGGACACAGACTGAATAAGGTCCCAGAATAAGACACTTAGATTTTTTTTTTTTTTTTTTTTTTTTTTTTAAGAGAAAGAGGGTAAGGGAGAGAGGCAGAGAGGGAGAAAGACATCAATGTATGGTTTCATCTGCCTCCAGCTACAGACATGGCTGGAGACCTGGCTTGCAACCTGGTTACGTGCCCTGGCTGTGAATCGAACCAGCAACCTTTGGGTTTGCAGGCCAGCGCCTTATCCACTGTGCTTCCAGCCAGGGCCAGAACAAGGCACTTGGATGCCATTATAATGGATGTGGTGATTTAATGTGGAGCCTAAGAGACTTACCATTGGCATCCCCCAGTATACCTATGAAGATTCAGAGATGACCTTGGTGTCCAGCATTGATCAGGTCAGGGTGTTAGATATAAGACTCAATTTGCTTGAGATCCCTTGTAGTGCTCTGCTCATTCAGAAAATATTTATTGATTTAATGAATAAAGCAATGTATTCTGTAGAAGAGCTGATAGCTTTGCAAACAGCAATAGCTTTTTTCCCTGCCCCCTTCAGGAGAACATGTTGGTGTCAGGGGATTTTCTCTCTATTAAATAAAAAGCCTAATCAAAGATAGCAGGGGTACATCTCAGCTTTTGGACCCAAAGGACTAGTGTTAGCAGGTCTTGATTATAAAAAGGACTAGAAATCATATTCAATTGTCTCTTCACTTCTTATCCAGACTAATCTTTGTTGTCAGTGAATACATCTGGCTCTTTCTGCAGGCCACTATAGGGCAGTTAATCAGGGTCAGAGGATATGCAGGTTCAGATATGCGAGCAAATCCATCAAGTAGAGAAGGTACCATGCAGTCGCAAATCAAGCAAACTGGAAATTGGTGAAGGAAAATCAGCAAAAACTACGTGGTCAGCAGCAAAGATAATGGAAATCATAATCAGAGTGAAAATCAAGACTAGGAGGTTAGATACAGGTTTTCAAGATCTAAGTTATTGAACATCAGGATAAGAAATGTGTCACAACTGACACTCCTAAGTAAAATTCACAAAATAAGGACAAAAGGGCTGGTTAGTTACTAGGTGGAGGAGCATACTTTGCTATCGGTACACATCTAGCCGCTGCTGGTGATGCCCTCCTCCGCTACCTGACTTGCCTCAGTGGAATAACATAGAGCTGTTTCCTTCCTGCACAGACTTTCTCCCTGGGTTTGCAGCTGTCACTGGTAACATTTTACTATTTATTAGCTCTATGCTTTCGTTGCGTTTTGTTTTGTTTTCAGAATCACTCTCGCAGACAAGATCAGTTTTTACAAAGGAAATATTTTAAAAATCAATAGCTTGCTGTATTTGGGTTGAAAATCCCCTTTGAGCAGCTCCCTTTGATCCCCATGAAAGCAGCTGTCACTTATGAGTGAGCCTCTATCACACTGTAGTCACAGTTTAACTGGGACATGACAATCGTGCTCTGGAGCACTTCTCTCCAACTTTGGGAACTGAACATAGTCGCGGAAATAAATGGATATGTCATTTCTGTATTTTACTTTTCATGACCACTGATGTGGCAGATGTCAAAATGAAATCCTTCTTTTCATTTTCTACTTTTTGCTGATAAAGGGGCAGAGAGGTAATACAGTTTTTCAGTGGAATCCCATGTCTCATGAGTATTCAGGACTTAGAGTCACTGACATTGGCAAGGACTACAGAA
Organism: Noctilio leporinus; assembly: GCA_004026585.1. Lineage (NCBI taxonomy): Eukaryota > Metazoa > Chordata > Mammalia > Chiroptera > Noctilionidae > Noctilio > Noctilio leporinus. The sequence continues at coordinate 80,656 of PVIW01006548.1, forward strand.
TAAAGAGCACTGATGATGAGGCTATAATCGAAAGGTGATTTTATCAGAGAGGTATTCTGTTTGCCTTGCTTCCTTTATTCGACATCTAGACAGACTGGAACCAGATTAGCCCAGGAAAAATGGCACTGTAGCATTGGGTGCCATCTATCCGTATAGGCTGCAAAGTGAAGCCTAGGTGGCCACATTCTTTTTCTTTGCAGAATAAATTATCCCACTCTTAATATATCATCTAGAAAATTAATGCCAGAAATGATACTTTGGTGCTCTTACCACTTTTAAAGATAATTTTCCAACCACTTGAAGATTATGTAAAGGTCAAGAAAATAAAACAACTTCTCTTTTTTGAGACTTCCATGACAAAAAGGACTTAAGAAGTAGTGTTATATTTTCTATGTATTTTTAAGATGATACTTTATTTTTCAAAAGAAACCCTAATATGAATGATAAATGTAATGTACTGAGTCTTTATTAGTTACACTGACAATGATAATAAAACTAATACTTCATGTTTGTATATTTCTGAATTTGTAGAAATTTTCCTACACCACCTATGAACCTAACAAAAACCTTATAAAATAGGCTGCATTTTAATGGAAGAAAAATATATAAAACATATTAAATGCTTACTTTATGTTGGCATATATTGGATACTTGCAAATATATTACCTTTAATTCTTAAAACAATCCAGCACAAGTCAATGTGTAGATTAAGGGCATGCAACTCAAAGAAAGTACATTTTTCCTGAACACATGGAGACTAGGTAAAATCCATTCATTCATATATCCAAGTCTCTACTCACTTTTACACTTGGATGTTTGAGTTATCTCATTATCTCAAACTTTACAAGTCCAAAATTAAACTTATTGTCATCATTAAATCTACTCCTCTCCATTTTCCCCTTTTCAAACGGCAACACCATCTTTCCACTTGCGTATGCCAAAATTGTTGGAATCATAAATTTTTCCTTTCTTTTCCCCCATCACATATCAATTTCATCAGCAAATATTATTAGTTTTACCTTATTTACCCTAAATCAAATAATTTCTCATCATTTCTATTTTGATCATCATCACCCAACAAGATCATTTTATTTAGAAAAGTATTGTATTGTCTGTGCTTTTTCAGTTGTCCCAATATTTTCCCCTTTGACCCTCCCACCCAGCTTGCTCTCCACTTCCATGGTAAATCCCCAAACTGTTGTCCATGTCTATGGATCCTTCATATATGTTTTTTCTTTCTTTCTTTCTTTCTTTTTTTGACTAACTCCTTCTCCTTATTTCAATAAGGCCCTGCCTACCCCCTCCTTTCTTATAGCTGTCGATCTGCTCCATATTTCTATGCCTCTGATTCTCTTTCTCATTAGCTTATTTTGTTTTTTAGATTCCTCTTATCAGTGAGCTCATATGGTATTTGTTTTTCATTGACAGATCTATTTCACTTAGCGTAATAGTCTCCAGTTCCACCCATCTGCCACAATGTAGAAATTCTTTTTTTCTTTCTGCTGCATAGTATTCCACTGTGTAAATGTACAACAGTATTTTATTCACTCACCTACTGATAGGAACTTACACTGTTTCCAAATCTTGGCTATTGTAAATAATGTGTCTATGAACATAGATGTGCATAATTTCTTTCAAATTGGTGTTTCAGGATTCTTCAGGTATATTCCCAGGGGTGGAATCACTAGGTCATAAAGTGGTTCCGTTTTTAATTTTTTGAGGAAATTCTATGCTGTTTTCCACAGTGACTGCACCAGTCTGCATTCCCAGCAATGGTGTAGTGATGTTCCCTTTTTTCCACATCCTTGCACTTGTTGTTTGTTGATTTATTAATGTTAGCCATTCTAACAGGAGTGAGGTAATATCTCATTGTGGTTTTAATTTGTATCTCTCTAGTGGGTAGTAATGTTGAGCATTTTTCTTAGGCCTATGGGCTATCTGTGTATTTTCCTTGGAGAGGTGTCTATTTGTATTCTCTGCCCATTTCTTGATTGGGTTTTTGGTGTTCCTGGTGTTGAGTTATATAAGCTCTTTATATATTTTGGAGATTAATCCCTTGTCCAGTGTATCATTGGCAAATATGTTCATCCATATAGTGTATTTCTTTTTCATTTTGATGATGGTTTCTTTAGCTGTGCAAAAGTCTTTTAATTTGAATGTAGTCCCATTAATTTTTCCCCTTATTCCCCTTGCCCTAGGGTATATATCAGCAAAAATATTGCTGCATGAAATATCTTAAAGTTTACTGCCTATGTTTTTCTCTAGGGTTTTTATGGCATCACAACTTATATGTAAGTCTTTTATTCATTTTGACTTTATTTCAATTTAACCAAGAAGGTCAAAGAGCTGTACTTGGAAAACTTTAGTACACTGAATAAAGAAACTGAGGAAGATACAAATAAGTGGAAACATGTACCATGTTCAAGGATTAGAATTAACATACAAAATATGACCATTCAATTTAGTTTATTTAGTTTGTTACAGTTTGCACATATATAAAATAAGCTTTATAATGGTGCTTCACATTTATTGTAAATTTTAATTTAAATTTTTTAAAGGTTTTACTTTATACATTATATGTATATACACATATAAAGTAAGCAGCCAAATATGGAAATCTGAAGCCCGGTAAAGATGTCTGTACAGAAAATAACAAAAGAACAATGTGAGAGTTGTTGGCATGGACATATAACTGAAACCTTCTGAATGAATGGGGTTGCTATGGAAGAGCTTCTAAGAGTAACAAAGTTGGGTTCACAGAGAATCTAACAGGAAATTAAAGAAGGAAAAGAAATAGAAGACAGGAGAATATTTAGCATAAGTAAAGAGTTTTTTTCAAAACTGAGAAGTAGGGGTAAAATTGTGCTTATAGGTCTTAAATCATCTAAGAGTCTTCTATTCAGTGACCAAGAACACTGGTATTTTTAATGGAAACACTTCGGTGGAGGAATGAGGGTCTAAAATAAAATGTGTTGGAAAGTGAGAAGAACAAATGAGAGAAAAGCATTTTTAAAATGCTGCTTAATAAATTGTTATGAGCCACCCTGGCTGGTGGCTCAGTGGATAGGCAATGGCCTGTGAACCCAAGTGTCTCTGGTTCAGTTCCCAGCCAGGGCACGTAACCAGGTTGCAAGCCAGGTCTCCAGCCATGTCCATAGCTGGAGGCAGATGAAAGGCAGCCATACATTGATGTCTGTCTCCCTCTCTGCCTCTCTTCCCTCCCCTCTCTCTGGAAATAATAAATAAAATCTTAAAAAAAAAAAAGAAAAGTTCAAAAAGAAAATCAGATGCAGGTTATAGCTGATCTAAGAAGGAATATCACATCCTTATTAGGACAACTGTGATAGCATAATCAATAAAATACAACTGAAAACAAAGCACAAGAAGAGTGTAAGGTGCACAGTAAGCACACAGCATGCATGAGGTGCATTGGCAGTGCAGGCCTTGGGCACATGTGGTTCTGAACTATTATAAGAACTTCACCTAAATCTTCTTGGTTCAATTGTAGCAATTCTAGTAGGTGCTAAGAGAGAATCAATAAGTTGTCTTGTTAAGTTTAGGATTATAAATAAATAAGCATGCAAAAAGTAAAAGTGGAGAAAATATACTGGCAAACTTTTGTCTAATAGATGACCCAGCTATAGTCTCAGGGGTACATCTGCCACTATAACATGATTAGAGAATAAAATTATATCTTTGAATTGTAATTTCCACTTTTTCAATTTACAAATTACTTCATGTCCAACACTTGTCACATTTTATATATTATATCTTATTAGGCCAGCATCATAAACTGCCAAGTAGAAAGCAGAACATTCATTTTATAAAAAGGATCATAGCAAAGTAAATATTTGCCATTTGCAGAGTGAAATATGTATCTTGCTAAAGAGCAAGTAGGACAGTGGGGATTAACAAAATATGACCATTTAATCCATGTAATTAGCATGGATTCTAGACAAAAAGTAAAATAATATAAATTTATTTATTTATTTATTTTTTAAATTTTATTGTTGTATTACATCCATCCCATTTTTGCTCCCCTCTGACCCCCTCCCCACCCACCCATTCCCCCCAAAGTCAATCCCACCTGTTGTCCATGTCCATGGTTCCTTTATACTAGGTTCTTGTCTAAGCTGCTCCCCTTTCTTGCCTCTGCCTCAACCATTCCGTCAACCACTTTCCCCCTGACTACTGAAGGCCTATTCCTTGTATTCATATACTTGGTTCTGTTTTGCTTGTTGTTAGTTTTGCTCATTATTGTCCCATAATGGGTGAGATCATATGATATTTGTCCTTCACCGACTGGCTTATTTCACTAAGCATAATACTCTCCAGTTCCATCCATGTTGTTGCTATATAGAATTCCATTGTGTAAATATACCAAAGTTTTTTGATCCAATCCTCCACTGATGGGCACTTAGGCTGTATCCAGCACTTGGCTATTGTAAATAGTGCTGCTATGAACATAGGTGTGCATAGGCTCTTATGAATTGGTGTTTCAGGATTCTTTGGGTATAGTCCAAGTAGTGGAATTGCTGGATCAAAAGGCAGTTCCATTTTTAGTTTTTCAAGGAAACCCCATACTGTTTTCCACAGTGGCTGCACCAGCCTACATTCCCACCAACAGTGGGTTCCCTTTGCCCCACATCCTCGCCAACACTTGTTGTTTGTTGATTTGCTGATGATTGCCATTCTGACAGGTGTGAGGTGGTATCTTAATGCAGTTTTAATTTGCATCTCTCTGATGACTAGTGATGTTGAGCATTCTTTCATATGCCTCTGGGCCCTTTGTATATCTTCCTCAGTGAGTTGTCTGTTCAGGTCCTT
>PVIW01006549.1:0-44461 GCA_004026585.1 Noctilio leporinus
TTTTTTTTTTTTTTTTTTTTTTTTTTTTTTTTTTTTTTTTTTTTTTTTTTTTTTTTTTTTTTTTTTTTTTTTTTTTTTTTTTTTTTTTTTTTTTTTTTGGTGATGGACTGTTTCTTTTTCTCCCCATTTTTAGGTTTCATTATAATCCAATCAGACTGTGATCAGCTGCCAGGCTAAGGAATTGCTTGGATGGAAGGATTGATTTAGTTATGCTATTAGTCTGTGATCCACCACCAGGCTCAGATGCAGCTTGGGGTGACAGGCTGATTCAGTTGTAAATAAATAAATCAGCTACCAAACTCAGGCCCCGCTGGGTTAGACAGAGAGGTTCAGTTGTAATTCAATGGATCAGCCACCAGCTCAGATTCAGCCTGGTGGGACAGATTCAGATGTAAATCAATGAATCTCTGACCAGCTGCCAGGCTCAGGTGCCACTGAGCTAGGCAGCAAGATCCAATTGTAACCCGAAGAATCTTTGTTTGGCCACCATGTTCAAGAGCCACTGGGCTAGACAGCAAGGTTCAACTGTAATCCAATAAACCTGTGATTAGCCACCAGACCCAGGTGGTGCTGGGCTCAACTGCAAAATTCAATTGTAATCCTATGAATCTGTGATCAGCTGCCAGGCTAAGGGGCCACTGTGCTAGACTGAAAGATTCTATTCTATCAATTGTAATGGAGTGAGTTTGTGATCAGCCTCCAGGCCTAGGGGCCACTGGGCAGGACAAACCATCTCAGCTGTGAACCAATGAATCCATGATCAGCCACTAGGCTTGCATGGCACTTTGTGGGGCTGAATATCTGACCAACCCAGCTGTAATTCAGAGAGTTTGTAATCAACTGCCAGGCCCAGGTGCTGCTGGGTGAGAAGGACTGACTCAGCTGCAAAGCAATGAACCTACAGTCAGCCACCAGCTTTACACACCACTGTTCAGGACTGACTGACAGACCCAGCTGTAAGTCAGAGAGTTTGTAATCAGCTGCCAGGTCCAGGAGCTGCTGGGCAAGAAATACCTCTTCAATTTCCAACTATTGTATCTATGCTCAGACAGGGCAGATCAGGAGAGGTTTATTTAGATGTAAGTCAAAGAACTGTAATCAGGCACCAGGCTCAGGCACTGCTTGCTAGGCAGGGCAGTTTACTTTCAGTGGGGGCACTATGAGGACCCCCATATGGAAGCTGTTTGGCTGAGTGCAGTCACTGAGTGTGTGGGTGATGAGTCAGCATGGGATCCCCACAGCTGCCTTCCCACTTCTCTCCTCCAAGCCACCGCGGCAAACTCTCTCCACGTGTCTCCATTCCTCTCTGCCCTCCCTCTGCTGGACCCCAGGGTAGGTGGGTGTCAATGTATTTTCATTGTTGTCACCCTAGCAGTTCTGTCTCCAGTGCTCTCTCAGGCTGGCAAACTCCATAGCTTTCCACCCTTCCCAGCTGGACACTGCTCTACTCTCTGCCATGTTGCTGTAGCTGGGACACCAAGCTGGGGACCAGAACTCTGCCTTCTCAGATGATGCCCCCAGCTCCATCCCTTCGGCCCCTCTCCAACCGAAGAGCTCCAGCCAGCCCTCTTGTGTTTCTGCAATTCCCACCGGTCTCATTGTGATGAAGCTTCCCTTCTGTTCTGTCTGTGGTTATAAGAATTCTTTCCAACTGGTGGTCTGTTGGTAATTCCAGCTGACTTTTTCTCCAAAAAAGTAATTCCAGATGCGACCTGGGAGGAGTTTGTTGTAGCTCCACTTACTCCTTCACCATTCTGCTGGAACCTAAAAACTCTGTTAGTTTATTTTTGGCATATAAAAATTCAACCCATTTATGGATATTAATTTTGTGTTCTACTTTGCTGAATTAATTTGTCAGTTCTAGTAGTTTGTTGGTGGGTTCTCTATCATGTCATCTGCAAATAAGGACAGTTTTACTTTTTCCTTTCCCATTTGGATGCCTTTTATTTCTTCTTTCTGTCTGATTGCAGTGACTAGGACTTTCAGCATTATGTTGAATAAGAGAGATGCAAGTGGACATCCTTATCTTTTTTCTTTTTGCAATCTTAAGGGAAATACTTACAGTTTTGCCTGTTGAGTATGATGCTGGCAGTGGGTTTTATTATGTTTAGGTATGTTTTTGCTATTCCCATTTTGATGAGTTTGATCATAAATAGTGCTGGATTTTACCAAAAACTTTTTCTGCATCAATTGATAATGATAATGTGATTTTTATCCTCTATTTTGTTTTTGTGGTGAATCACATTTATTGATTTGTGAATATTGTACCAGACTTGCATTCCCAGAATAAATCCCTCTTGATCATGGCATATGATCTTTTTGATTCGTTGTTGTATTTAGTTCACTAATATTTTGTTAGAGGATTTTAGCATCTATGTTCATTAGGAATATTGGCCTATAATTCTCTTTCTTTGTAATGTCTTTATCTCATTTTGGAATTAGGATGTTGCTGACCTAATATAATGAGTTTAGGAAACTTCCATCCTCTTGTCTTTTTGGAAGAGTTTGAGGAGAGTTGTTAGTTTTTCTCAGGATGTTTGGTAAAATTCACCTGTGAAGCCATCTGGTTCAGGACATTTATTTTGGGGGAGTTTTTAAAATTACTGCTTCATTAGGTGTAATCTGTCTATTCAGATTCTCTAGCTCTTCCTGACTTATTTTTGGAAGATTCTATGTTTCTAGAAATTTATCATTTCATCCAGATTTTCCTGTTTGTTGGCATACAATTATTCATAATATTTTCTTATAGTCCTTTTTTATTTCTATGGTGCCAGTTGTTATTTCTCCTCTTTCATTTCTAATTTTACTTATTTGCATTTTTTAGTCTGGTTAAAGGTTTGTCAAGCTTATTTATCTTTTTAAAAAAGCAGCTCTTAGATTCATTACTCTTTATGTCATTTTTAAGGCTCTATTTCATTATTTCTGTTCTGATCATAATTATTTCCTTCCTTCTACTCTGGGATATTTTGTTGTTGTTATTGTTGTTGTTTTTCAAGTTCCTTTAAGTATAAAGCTAGATAGTTTATTTGTTTTTGTAAGATAAGCCTTAAATGCTATGCATTTCTCTCTTAGGATTGCTTTCTTGATGTCCCACAGATTTTGGATTGTTGTGTCCTCATTTTCATTTGTTTCAAGGTATCTTTTGATTTCTTCCTTGATCTTGTTGACCCATTCATTGTTTCATAACATGCTGTTTAGCTTCCAAGTTTTTGTGTGTTATTCAGTGTCCTTCTTCTGACTGATTTCCAGTTTCATAGCATTGCGGTCAGAGAAGATGCTTGATAGGATATCAATCTTCTTAAATTTATCAAGACTTGCTTTGTGTCTCAAATGTGGTATATCCCGGAAAACATTCCATGTGCACTTGAAAAGTATATGTATTATGCTGCTTTGAGATAATATGATCTGAAGATATCAATTAAATTTATTTGATCTAGTGTGTCCTTTAAGGCTACTTCTCCTTGTTGATTTTATGCCTGAAAGATCTATCCATTGAAGTCAGTGGGGTGTTAAAATCCCCAACTATGACTGTACTTCTGTTGATATATCCTTTTTTGTCCATCAAGGTTTGCTTTACAGGGCCCTGGCTAGTGGCACAGCTGGTGGCCCTGGCTGGATAAGGCACCGACCTGCCAATCCAAAGGTTGCTGGTTTGATTCCCCAGCCAGGGCACATAACCATATTGCAAGCCAGGTCTCCAGCCAGGTCCGTGGCTGGAGGCAGGTGAAAAGCAACCATAGATTGATGTCTCTCTCCCTCTGTCCCTCTCCCTTCCCCGCTCTCCGAAAGTAATAAATAAAATCTTTAAAAGAAATTTTTTTTTGCCTCATATATTTAAATACTCCTATGTTGGGTGTGCAAATGTTTACTAGGGTTAAATCCTATTGTTGGATTGTTACCCTTATCATTATGTGGTGTCCTTCTTTGTCTCTTACTATAGCCTTGGTTTTAAATTCGATTTTCTTGGATATAAGTTCTTATACCTCAGCTTTTTTAATCTTTTCCATTTACATGAAATATCTTTCTCTGTCCCTTTACTTTTCATCTGTGTGTATCTTTATATGTAGAGTAGGTCTATGGTGAAGGGGACAGAGGGGAGGAAAAAAGGGATGGATGTAGTACAACAACAATAAAATTAAAATAAAATAAAATAAAATAAAGTGAGTCTCTTGAAGGCACCATATATATGGGTCTTGTTTTCTTTTCCATTCAGCTACCCTATGTCTTTTGGCATTTAAGCCATTTACATTGAAGGTGATTATTGATAGATGCATATGTAGTGCCATTTTATTATTAAACTGTTTTCATCTTTTTTTTCTTTGTTTTCTTTTCCTTATTTTTCTTAAATCAAGCCTTTTAGCATTTGTTGCAGTACTACTTTTGTGTTAACAAATTCCTTTAGCTTTTTCTTGCCTGAGAAGCTCCTTATTTCTCCTTCAATTTTAAAAGATAGCCTCTCTGGATAAAGTATGTTCTTGCTTTTCATCACCTTGAATATTTTATGGCACTCCATTCTGGTCCGAAATGTTTCTGTTGAAAAATCATATGGCAGTTCTAATTGGTGCTATCTTATATCTAACTTCCTGTGCTTCTGGTGTCATTTATGATTCTCTCCTCATCTTTAAGCCTTGTCATTTTAGTTATGATATGTCTCAATAGGCTTCTTTGGGTCCAACTTGTTTGTAACACTCTGATTTTCCTTGACTATTTATTTTCTTCACCAGATTATGGAAGTTTTCAGACATTTCTTCAAATATGCTCTCAATCCCTTATTCATTCTCTCTCCTTGTGGCATTTCCATGATTTGGATGTTGTTATGTTTCATGTTGTCCAAAATGTTCCTTAAACGCTCTTCATTTTTTAATATATATGTGTGTGTGTGTGTGTATATATATATATATATATATATATATATATATATATATATATATATTCTGCTCTGCCTGGGTTTTTTTTCCCTACCTTGTCTTCCAAAACACTGATTCTATCCCCTGCTTCATCTAACCTAGTATTTATTCCTTCTAGTTTATTTCAGATATTTCATTCTTTATTTCTGATTGGTCTTTTTGTGGTTTCTATGTCTTTTTTTTTTTATGCTGTTGAGTATCCTTATAACCATTATTTTAAAATCTCTATCTGATAAATTGCTTGCCTACATTTCATTTAGTTTTTCTGGGGAATTCTCTTGTTCTCTCATTTGGGGCATGTTTCTTTGACTTTGCATTTTGGCTGCTTCTTTGTATTTTCCACCTTAGATGTTAAACTAATCAGCCATAAAATTTGCCAGTTGTTAATATAATCAAACTGTATTTATAAGTCTGGCTTAAGAACCACTGGGTGGGACAGAGTAATTTCTGAGGGCAGGACAATTGCTTCCCCTCAGGTTGATATCACTTGGAGAGGAGCATTCTACCTGAGAGTAATGAGCCTGCGGTGTGGGGAACGACTCAGCATAGGAAACCTGATAGCTGTTTCTTCAGTTATCTTTCCAGAGCCATCAACCCCAGGCTTTCCTCAAGCATCTCTAGTCCACTCTGCCCTCCTTCTCCCAAATACCAGGGTAAGTGACAGTCAACCTGTCATGAAATGATTTCTTCCATATGTTCATAATTATAAGACTTCTCTCTTGTGACTGTTTAGTTGGTTATTCTGAATCATTTCTCTACATTTCTGTTGTAACTCCATATTGGTCCTGGGAGAAGGTTAGTGTAGCTTCCACTTACTCCTCTGCCATTTGGATCTACTCCTTTAGATCTGTTTTCTCCTGATCTAAGGTGTAATCTACTTAGACTCACTCCCTCTGATCTCCAGCACCATGGTAGCAGCTTGAAAGTCACTAGTGGCTTAAAGGGAGGAGCTGAAGTGTCTGGCATCAAGGTGAGTAGAGGCCAGTGTCCCTTTTCTAAACTGTCCCCCTACAAAGCCAACAAGCTCATGCTATACCTGAGACTCCATCAACCTGGCTAACATTCAATTATTTTCTTCATGGTATTTTTGCAATTAAAGAGTAAAATTATGTAAGGAGCTTAGACTTTTCCATTACTTTGTCAGCTGTCATATTAATATCTTCAAGTAGGTAGCCCAGGAGTATGCCTTCTACTTTAAAACTCCTAAACTGCAAACACAGAGTACCTGATAATTATGACCACACTAACATCATCACTCTTACTCCATTGACATGTGGAAGAATTGCATTTTGAAAGTAGAGTTGTAAACAAAGTTTGTATTCTGATAGAACAATCAGCTATCTTATCATTATTCTCAATTCCCTCATCTATCCATGTTGGAGAGAAGCTGAGGGGTCCTCAAAACTCCAAAATGAGTGTTCCAGGTGATTGGCATTTACTTTGAGGATAATATAACACCCACCTTAGCATAGAGATCACTACACCTGCACCATGGACTGTCAAGTATAGCACAAGATCCCAAAAGTGAACAAACAACCCAAAGTGAAAATGTGTTTTATTCAAATTCACTGTAAATTGATGTAATCAGCTATGAAAATAAACCATGGAAAGAAAAATTCAGGATATTTACATAATGTGAGAACATTTTCATGGCGATAAAGGGGGACATAATAGAGTTCTGAGAATAGATCCATGGAAAGTGGAGTTAAAATGGTTTAAAAAAGTGGAGGGACTAGGGCTCGACTATCAGGTTTCTGGCCTGAGAAACTGAATACTATGTTAATCATCAGAACTCTGAAATAAGCATGGCTTTGGAGAGAGGGTAAGGGGGAAAAGAAAGGAAGGGACAATGATAGAATCTTAAGCAGACAAGGCAAAGGAACCAAAGAAGGGGAGATTGAGAAAAGAAAGGACCACCAGGAAGATACAGTCTTCTGAAAGTCAAGAAAAGAGAAGGGAACTGAAAAGAATGATGACAGAAATTATAATCATTTTGTAATTAAAAAAATTAAAATTCAGAGAGACAATTTACTACCCATAGCTAATAAACATCAAAACAAGGTCTGGGACTCTCCAATTCCAAAGACCACATTGTTTCTATCATATTGTCTGTCTCATAAATGAAACATAGAGGAAGATAGGGTCTCAGAAAACCCATTGGTTTGTCACTTAGAATACCAAGTTGTGTGATGGGGATGAGAGATGACATTTAATAAGAGGAGAGAAGCCAGATTATAAAGGATGACAAATGACAGCAAAGGAATAGAAAAGAAATTTCATGAAGGTGGCTCTATGAAAACAAAGGGGACAGTACTAATATTGGACACTAGATTTAAGAGAGAGGTATTTCTGGTATATGGTGATCCAGAATTAGGAAGTAATATCATGGTGATATAGAATTTGGACTCTGGAATTAACAAGGAAGCTGAAATGTGGACTCCAGTGCTTATGTCATAAAGTAGAGGATCTCAGTGGAGGAGGTTGTGTCCTCCATGGACATGTTACAATGTCTGGAGACATTTTTATTACACAACTGGGGAGTGGGTGCTACTGGGCTGTATTAGGTAGAGGCCAAGGATGCTGCTAAGCATCTTACAATACAAAGGGAAACCTCTATACCATATCATTCAGGCCCAAATGGCCATAGTGATGAAAATGAGAAACTGAGTTATAACAGGAATCTTTCTTAAGCTCTTTAGAACTAGGTTTCCTCAACTGTAAAGCAAGAATAAGAATGATAATTGTTGCTTTTGGGAAGTTTGAAATTTAATGAGTTAACACATACAAAGCATGGTGCTAGCAAGTCCTCAGGAACATCATCATCATCATCATCATTTTTACCTTTATGTGTGGCCAACGAGGATGCTGACTTAAATAGATGGAAGGGCAGGGTTTACTTCTAGTCAGAAAGATAGTGGCATTATGAAGGTGGGTGAGGGTGCGCTTTCCAAGCCCTCCTCTGTGGGGAGGAGCCAGGGCCACAGGGATAGCAGAAGCTGTGTTTAGAGATGGGTACGTTTTTTTTTTCCCTTCCACTGGATGTCCTAGCTTCAGATATAGAAATGCTCCATGCAGAAGGAGCCTTCCCAAGTGGGGAGAAGGGGTGCTGACCATCACGTGGGTCAGAATCAAAACCCATCTGACAGAAAAGCTTTCCAGGTAATTGAGCAGATTCCTTCCTGTTGCTGCTGAGGGCATGCTGGTGTGTGGCAGAATGAATGGAGATATTTCCCAAAGGTACTTTCCATCAAAGAAGAAAAGCAGATATTAACTAATGAAAGTATGTATATTTGGATAATTACATTTGTTATACCTATGTATTTTTTTATTCTCTAAAATGGTGCAAAAAGAAACTGAATAGATCTTGAGAGATGTGATTGTGTTGTTACCAGGCAAGAACAAGGTCTTTCTGTGTGTGTGTGTGTGTGTGTGTGTGTGTGTGTGTGTTTTAAATAAAAATTACCTGCGGAACAGCTAGGCGAGAGAGGTGCATTTGAAAGATTCCTACTCTAGTCAGACTCACTTAGCCCCTTAATCCCTTACATTGGCAGTTGAATCTCAAGGACGGTTCTGGTGTACAGAGGAGCAATAAACAAACACAGCCTAGGGCTCTTGGCATCATGGAAAAAATATCACCCATTCCTTGTAAATAGATTGCAATAAAACAATAGCGACTGAACATTTAGGGGAAGAGAGAATCAACCAAGAGGAACTCTGACTCAGTGGCCTTTAAGCTACAGCAACAAACAAAAGAACATTGAAATGGACTCAGATGAATCCCTTAAAGACAACCAGCTTTTGAAGGCTTATTAATCAACTGCTCAGGCAGAATCTCAGACTATTTTAACTGGAGTGGAGGTAAAAGCAAATAATGAAAAAGGAGTCGATCAATCACCCAGAAGATGTGTGTGCCAACATCAACAAACTTTTTATTTCCCTGCCTTGTTTTCATGTCTTTGCGCTGGTCAGATGGAAAGTCTGTCTTTCACAGCCCAGGTGAAAGAAAAAAAGAAAAGATACACTGTTATGGATGTCTGTGGCAGTTTTCTCAGAATTTCCTTTTTATTCCTCTTGTCCAACAACACCTGAATTTTATTTGGGGATTTTTTGTGATTCTGACTTATGTCCTCAGGGGGAAGGGTGTGGGTGAAGCACAGGAGCAGGCTAAGTGAACAGGTTATTCATTATATCCCTTCTGGCCACAGTGATTGGTTCACCTATAGCAAGGGACCTAATCTGGTCTTTTTAAAAAAATGATTTTTCCTTATGCTAGTCAATATATCTTCCTCACTTTTAGGTCAGTTCTAATGGGTTTTCTATTACTTACAACCAAAAGAATCTTGACTAATGCAGTGGTCCCATATTTCAATGTCTCAGAGACTCAAACACATGGTTAGTGTATTAGTTTTCTATTGCTACCATAACATACCACAAACTTAGTGGCTTAGCGCAGCTCAAATTTATTATCTCCCAGTTCTGTGTGTCAGAAATCTGACTCCTGTCTCAGTGGACTAAAATCAAGGTATTGGCAGGGCTGCATTTCTTTTAGCAGGCTGTAAGAGAATTGGTTTCCTGGACTTTTCCAGCTTCCGGAGGCTGCCCACATTCATGATCCCTCTCTCCATTTTCAAGGTCAAAAATGTGGCATCTCTCTGACCCTTCTACCTGTTTGCATCTCTTTCTTTGTCTCATTTATTTTGCCTTGTTCTACTTTAAGGATTCTTGTAGTGATGATGGACCCACCTGAATAATTCAGGATACTCTCCCTATTTCAAGGTCAGTTGTTTAGCAACCTTAATTTCACCTGCAATGTTAATGTTAATTCCCCTTTGCCATGTAAGGTAACATGTCCACAGGTTCTGGAGACTAGGATGTGGACATTTTAGGGGAGGTCATTCTGCCTTTTACATTTAAGTTACAATAGTTCTCTCTTATCCCTGAGGAAAACATTCCAGTGCCACATGTGGATGGCTGAAACCACAGATAGTATCAAACACTATTTATACTATAGTTTTTCCTACACATGTGTACCTACGATGAAGTTTAATTTATAAGTTAGGTACAAAATTTAACAATAATATTTAATAATAAAGTAGAACCATTATAACAATATATTGTAATAAAAGTCTGTGGCCCTGGCTGGTGGCACAATGGATAACACTGGCCTGTGAACCCAGGTGTCACTGGTTCAATTCTCAACTGGGGAGCATGGCCAGGTTGCAAGCCAGCACTCCAGCCAGCTCTATAGCTGGAGGCAGGTGAAAGACAACCATGCATTGATGTCTCTCTCCCTGCCCATCTCTCTTAAAAAATAAATAAATAAATAAATAAATAAATTGTGAAGGTAGTCTCTATCTCTCTCTCACTTGATTACTTGCTCTCTGATAACCAATCCAATAACCAAAAGAGCTACTAAATGACTGACAGGTGGTGAACATATACAATGTGAACATGTTGGGCAAATGGATGATTCAGATCCTGGGTGGGGCAGAGAGGGGTTTCATCATGCTACTCAAAATGGCATGCAATTTAAAACTTATGAGTTATTTATTTGTGGAATTGTCCACTTAATGTTTTCAGACCTTGGCTGACCACAGGTAACCGAACTGCAGAAAGTGAAACTGCAGATAAGGGGAACTACTGTATTTGGGAATGTCTTTCATAACACATAGGCTGCCTCCATGTTGGCTGAAGTAATGGAGATTTGGAGTCAGATAGAATTGGTTAGAACTATTTTTTGTGAAGTTTCATATTTTGACATCACCATTTTGAATATCTATGTATTAGTGTTTGTGCTATTTTTAAAGTTTTTAAAAAATTATCAAGCATTGTGTAATACAACATCTCTGGCCTTTACCTCATCTTCCACTTCTGGGGTGAAGGATGTGATAGAAGTGAGGGAATCAGTGATAGGAGGTGATGGAATAAAGGATGGGGTGGGCAATTGTGTGTACCCTCCATAAACAGGGGGAGGTCCAGGATACATGGCTCCTAATGGTTATACAATTTCCAAGGCTCTTTTTATGGAAAAAAATTAAAATTATGAGCAAAGGCATGTTACAAAGGTGGGTATTTATTTAGAATGAGAACAAAAATCAAAGCAAATTACACATTTTTACAAGCTGGCAAAAAGCACAAATATCACAAGACCCAGAAAAAGTATATATATATATATATATACATACACACACTTATATATATATATATACACACACACACACACACACACACACACACACATATATATATACACATATATATGTATATAATATACATACATAATGTGTGTGTATGTGTATACATACATATATATATATATATATAGTATATTACATATGAAGTCTGTCTGGAAAATGTCCAACCATTGTTAATATAATGAGATGGTTTTCATAACATTGATATAACCTGGCAGCCAAAGAGAGTGGTCTGGAATGCACATATGTGAACAATGATGACTTCATTGTACTAGTCAGTGGGGGGGTAGACACAATTAAGTGAGCATATGTACTGTGTAGCAGTCACATTTAAAATGACTGAGCAAGTAAAGCAACATATATGCATCAAATTTTGTATTTAGCTTGAACATTTCTTCCTGGAAAAGATTCAGATGATTCAGAAGACCACAGCTATGGTAACTGGTGATTGGCAGCTTCAACACAACAATGTGCCCACTCATGTATCACATCTAGTGCAGAGTTTTTTGGCAAAACATCAAATCACCCAGGTGACTCAGCCCCCTTAACAGCCCAGATTGTGTGTCTTGTAACTTCTATTTTTTCCCAAAACTAAAATCACCTTTGAAAGGGAAGAGATTTCAGACCATCGATGAGTTTCAGGAAAATATGGGGCAACTGATTGCAATTGGGAGAAACATGGGAGGTCCCAAGATGCCTACTGAGGCATCATTGTCCTATGTACAGTGTTTCTTGTATCTCATATGTTCTTCAATAAATGTCTCTATTTTTCATAGTACATGACTGGATACTTTCTGGACAGACCTCATATTCTCTTTAGTATTTCTCTGAAACACCTACAGAATACTATTTTCTTTGATTGCTTTTCAGTAGGGCAACACTTTTTATAGCATTTTTCATAGAGAGAAAATAACAATTGATTGGGATATTTTTCTATTATTGATGGTTGTGTTTTATAAAACATGTGACTTCATATACATTCTCACTATTTTTATTACTGCTATAGGTTTGTGCCCTAGAGACACAAAAATTGTGATGAAGTTTATTTAATATGATTTCCAATTTTTAAAAAAGGGAAATATGTAGCATTTAAAATTGCATAAGCTATATTTTTCTATCATATTCCTATTGGTAGTCAATTGCATTTTGAGTTGTTATTAATGACAGCCAAATTAGGACATGTGATTTTGTAGCTGTAATAATGGGATGAACTTCACACAAACTAGCTTCCATCTCCCTATGGCACAGAGGGACAAAAATCCTCTTCCCAGGACTCCAGGTGGGATTATTTTTTCATTCAGTGTCTCAAAGTCAATTACCAAACCCAATCACCAAATCAAAAGTGAGCATTAACAGTACAAACTTATTTAATAATTCAATGACCAGAGAATGGAAAAATGTGAGTATATTGGATCTTGGATCAACTTCTCATTTGGCTTGGGGTTGAGAAGTTATAGACAACTGAGGGTAGAAATGATGGGATGGTCCAGGCAGATAAGGGATAAAAATTGTCATGATTTTTCCAGGAAAATGGTGGCAGTTTCCTCAGAATCAAAGTTCCACCTCTGTTTTGTTCTCTCATGTTGATCATCACTATGATGGTCCCTCCCATGACCATCACTGTGACTGCCAACTGTCTTGGATCTCCCAACATGCTTGTGCCATTGGACTACCACATTATACAAGGGAAAATGGGATGGAGCAGGTCATGGAACATAATCAACAGCCTTCACCAAGTAAAATATTTTACCTTCAACATTTTTTAAAAAATGTGTGACCATATAAGTATTGCCAAGCTTTCTCTCAGGGTCTTGAAAGAGCCAGTATGAGCATGTCCTCAAAGCATGAGCTGGGATTCAGGAAATGCGAAATGTTCATAGATGTGATGTAAGGGAGAGGAGGGGGCAACAGCTTTTGTTTCATAAATTATGTTATCAACTGAAAGTTTGAGGGGCTGAAATTTATTGTCTGAGTCAAAGTTTTCCTGCATTTCACTAAGTCCATATGACATAGCTCTTGAATTAATATTCTATTCTCTTGTTTTCTAATACTTAGTCAATTTACCATTTCAAAACCTTTTCACATTCTGAAACTCATTAGATAAAAGCTGTTTTCTTAAGCTTGCCCTTAGCATCTTGCTTATGTAAGGTACTCATATAATGAGAGTGGTGTGTGTATGTGTGTGTGTGAAAGAAAGACCGGACTAAAGGAGTCTATTCATCTGCACATATCAAATCCCAGTAACAGGAACAGGAGGTTCTTGCAAAAAAGTGAGGGTTTATTTTTAAAGAAATATCCCAAGCCTGGAGGCACAGGTGAGCTAATGCTGAAGACCTTGTTCCCCATTGGCTTCTAGAAGACAGGTTATATAGGGAAAATTATCAAACATAGTGACTAAGGGAGTTAAAATTGTAGTTTCTACTGATTGGTCAGTGTCTGAGGATCATTGATCATTGCATCTTTTCCTGATGTCAGCCATGGCATTATCTGGTTTCACCAACTGGGTCTAGATGTTCTCTCTAGTTTGCTCAACAAACTGGAGACTTTGTTCCTAAGACTATTTGATGACCACCATAACCTCACTTTCCTGAGGACTTAATGATTAAGGGAGTGGTCATGCAATGGAAGAGATGGTGGAGTCAGGTTATTGAGTGAGGCCAAGCATGCATGTTCTCCTGTGGCCAATGAAAATTTATTATTGAGCCACATGTGTCTTTCACATGAATTTTCCCCAAGATCCTGGTGGAACTTCATTTGTCCCTTAGACATGAGCAGAGATGCTCTCTAAGGAAGCATGCATAGATTCTAACTGATAACCATTTCACAAGATACAAAATACACTATTGTGTATTTTCATTATCTTTCAATAAGCAATCGAGAAAACTCTTCATTTAACAAATATTCTCAGAGTATCTACTACATTTTGAGCACTCTGCAAAGCAATTGGAAGAAGCCAATGAGCAAAACTAAAAAAAGTTGAGAGGTTTTGACATGAACCAGAATGATTTCCTGATGTCCAGCCTGGTCATCTCCTCTGCATTATCTCAGTCTTTCCCTGTATTGAGCTATTTTACAGCTCTGTAACTTGTAGGAAACTGATAGCAATGCAGATGATTCTAGTTCATAGACATGTACATTGTGTCCCAAGAAATGTAACAAATTCTTGCCCCATGAATATTGACCAGTTTTGCTTCTGTTTGTTTTGTTTTTTTTTAAACATTCCTGATGCCTATATATGTCTTTGCCTTTTGGATCCTGCTTTATACCACCCTTACTAATAAAAAAGTTAATGACAAGTTTTTAATATAGCTTTATGTTATAATTATAAGAGAAACATAGTTTTACCATTCTATAGTTTTTCTCTTTAGTAACACAACATGGGCTTCAGAAAGGTTATAGACTGAATGGAGAGTAACCACATTCTATGGGCCCAGTGACACATTTGTAGATCTTTAGGAACCCTGAGGGTCTATAACAGGGGGACTTGATATTATCTATTTAAGAAAAGCAGAATCCCTCATGAAAGTGACATATGAGTTGATCAAGGAAGAGTTTACAAGATGTGTATAGGAGAAGAGAATAATTTAGAAGCAAGTCATGCTGTCACGAAAGCTGCTCAGGATCATGTCTCCCAGATTTGTGATCCTGAAGGGAGAGTCAGCTTTGGACAATAATTCAGAGAAGCTGGAAGATTTGGCAGCTGCCATTGTCTGTGCTTCATGATAAGAGAGTCTGCCAGTGAGCAATCTTCAAATGGGATGGGGCCAAAGGCTTTGGAGAGATGGGATGACAGAATGTGGGGACTAGATGTCTCTCACCTCCCTTCCCTGAGATGAGTGGTCCAAGCACTTGCTTTGATGATCAGTCAAACAGTGTACTTTGAAATGTATTCACCCCAGGCCCTGCCTATGATGTCAGGTTTCAGAAAATGGTCTTATCATTAAGAGAAAAGAAACCTGGCTTTTCCCTGTGACCAGCACAGGCCTTTCAACCTATTTTCATCAAATCCAATGGGTATTCAATTAGCAACATTGCATTGTTTCCTGATTTTCATTATGGAATTTGGCTGCAGGTGATTTCCTGTGTAGACACTATTATAGGAATGCCCTTCTCCACACCACCTGTTCACTCCTGCCTTTCATTTACTTCTCTACCCCAGTGTCATGTCCTCAGAGTGATCTTTCCAGGTGACCCTGATACAGAATTAATGGGGCCCATTTCCTGCACACATCAAGGCCCAATCGAACTCAAATAAGGGTTTATAGCCAAGAAAGTAAAGGTTCCTTTTTAGGAAATGGTACCACACCCAGAGTCATAGGTGAGTTAATGGTCAAAGATTTGGTTCCCTGTTCACTTCCAGGGTATAGTTAATATAGGGGGAAAATCATTAATCATGGTGACTAAGGGATTTAGGGTCATGGTCAAGGTCATGGTCTCTATTGATTGGTTGGTGCTAGGGTAGCAGGTGGTTGATTATTACATCCAGTTCTGATGTTTCAGCCCTGTTTTTCTGCCTAGTTTCACAAGGATTTGGTCAATGGGATGTTCTACTTCCTTGGGCCCAGAGCTGAAAAACAACTGAGACCTAAATGTTATTTTCCTCTGTCATCAATAGACCAGAGGCTTTGTTCCTAAGATTGTTTAATGCAGACCAGAACCTCATTGTCCTGAGGGCTTAATGCTTAAGGGAGTAGACTGCATGGGAGGAGGAGGCAGGTGAGTCAGGGTGCTGAATGAGACCAATTTAAATCAAAATGGAAAAAAAACAGAAAAAATGATGTTTCTGTTTTTGTACAGTTACAACCCCATCTGAAGTAGCAGCCCTCTTACAATCTCTACCATTTTATGCCAAAGTAGCAGCATCTTCCATCCCTCTTGTAGTAGCCATTCTCCCTAAGTTTCAAGAAAGTTTTATCTGAGAACAGGAGAGGGCAGGAAGGACAGTGAAACACGAATTAAAATATCTCTACATGTTCCTTAAAAACACCAAAAACTTTTCAATTAATTCTTGTCTACTGTAGGTGTAAAGCACTTCTTGTCTGAGGGATCCATTCATTTGATGAGATTTACTCAAAAGAAACACAAATCCAGTGAGGAAATTTAAGTGTAAGATTTTGGCAATTCTAACTGATGCATATATATTTGTACACAATCGTCTGGGAAAGGCTCTCCAAGCTTCAAAGAATCACCCTCACAGATACTGGAGAAGTTGCAGATTTTGTCATTAGCTTTCATTGGCTCTTTGGTGAATGGAATTACCTCTGAGAAACATGGGCAAATACACATTCAAATGTTTGCTTGCACAGCTCAGCATCCACCTTCAGGAAGTTTACTGCTTGGTCTTACCAAGTAGTAACACTCAGGTACAAATGAGATCAATTATTTTCAACTCGAAAGATCCCTGACAATAAGAGAGTATATTGGTTATACAGATAGTAATAACAGCCTACATTTAGGAAGTGCATGTGCCAATCACCATACCAAACATTCATATGGATCGCCTTACTTATTCAGCACAAATGCCCTGTGAAATAGGCTTTATTATCCTTATTAATATGAGGAATTTTGTCCAGAGATGTAAAATGGCTTGTGTGGAGCTAGGATTCCAACCAAAGCATTCTGACTCCAGCATCCACTATCTTCAAACTCATGAAGTGTTTTCTTATTTATACTCCGGGTTATGTCACACACTAAATGCTGCAAGGGTGGTATCATTAGCATTATTTTAAGCTATATAAACTGATTCTCAACTGGTAAAATGATTTGCCTTAAAATATTGGTTTCAACCTTGTCTGCATAGTAAAATTCAAACTTTAAATTAAATTAATGAAAACAAAACATAAAACTGCACCTGAGCCTATCTCTCATTAATAGATTCTGATTTACTTGTTTTAGGTAGGGCTGATGACTTCACTGTACTAGCCAGGCAGGCAGCAGGTGCCATTGAACAAGCATGGGTACTGTGTGGCACTCTTATTCCAAATGACTGAGAAAGTATAGCAATCAATCTGTGTCAAATTTTGAATTAAGCTTAAACATTCCTCCATGGAAACTATTCGGATGATTCAGAAAGCCACAGCTATGGCCAACTGGTGATTCTTAGCTTCATATGACAATGTGCCCACTCATGCATTATATCTAGTGCAGTTTTTTTAGCAAAACATCAAATCATCCAGGTGACTCAGCATGCCCTACAGCCTAGATTTGATGCCCTATGGCGTCTGGCTTTTCCCAAAATTAAAGTCACCTTTGAAAGGGAAGAAACTTCAGAGCATCAGTGAGATTCAGGAAAATGTGACAGAGTAGCTGATGGCAATTGAGAGAACTGTGTGAGGGCCCAAGATGCCAACTTTGAAAGGGACTGAGGTATCATTGTCCTATATATAATGTTTCTTGTATCTTGTATCTTCTTCAATAAATATCTGTTTTTCATATTACATGGCTGAATACTTTCTGGACAGATATATAAAATATACCTATTAAGCCACCCTATGCAGTCATCACTGAGAAGCACTGTGCTTCAGCTTACTAGGAAAAGATAAAATTTTTGACTCAAAATCCTTGAGTCAAAATGCTTGGGCACCATCCAGGGAACAGAAATTCACAGTTATGCTGGAGTTTGGTGGGTTGCACATGTCTGGCATGGGAGTTTGGTGGGTTGCACATGTCTGGGACCTCCATCCATATCACCTGTCATCATTGTCTCCTTGCTCTTCTGTGTCCTATCCATAGGAAAATGTTTGTAGTTCCTCCTAAGAGGGTACCATCTCTTGGTCTCTAGGCTGATAGCCGATCCTCAGTTTGTAAAGCATGCAGTCCTTCTATTCACAAGGCTGGTTCCTGCTAATCAATTCAGTTTTAACTTAAATGTTAGGTCTTATAGTAAGGCTTTCTTGACCTTCCAGCCTGCGTTTGCCTCCCTCTGCTTAACTCTAGGCTTATGCAACAGCATATACTTCCTCCACTCATAGTACCTACTATAATATGTTTTAGTGATCTTCAAAGGTATTCTGCATTTACGATTTACCATGAAGTAGAGTTGTCTTATTTAGCAAATAAAAATACAGGATACTCAGTTAAATTTTAATTGCAGGTACATTTGAAATTGTAAGTATATTCCAAATACTACATGGAAGATGTTTTTTACTAAACTAAAAAAATCATCTGTATAACATTTGAATTTAACTGCATTTGATCTAGAAACTCTATTAGGAAGCCTTTCGGGGTTTGGGGCAGATCTTTTAAAAGCTCTTCATGTCCTCCCTACCCCAAGATTTCACTAAACTTAACCTAAAACACTGAGACCTCTAAGAACCATGTTACTCAAATGGTTGGCCACCTGCTTGTAACTTTGCAAAAGATTACAAAGATAGCAACTGTTTAACTCATTAAAACAAAGTTTCCCAGAATCCATCTAGACTTAATGAATCAGAACCTCGAAATTTTTAGTAGGAGATTTAGACAATAATCTGCACTTTAAATCAGTAACTCAAGCAATTCTAATGCACACTGAAGTTTGAAAATCTATGCAAAGAAAAAACTTGGCTTCTGATAATGAACTTTTGGGCCTAATTCTAAAGTGTATAGAGGTAGGAAAAAAGTAAATACCTATTGCAATATTACCTCTGTTTTCTTCCCCTTTATATTAAGAGTTCATAAAGACTGTATCTATCTTGTTCACTCTTCTATTCTTACTTACTAGTTCAGTGCCAGCATATCTCAGTGCTCAGTAGACATCTTTTGGATATAAACAAAGAAAAATATGAGAGAATTAACATCACTTTGGTATGAGTCATTCAGCAAACTAGATTCTTTCAACAAATAAGATTTATTCTGAATTTATTGTGTACCAGACACTTTTAGAGTATGAAGATACTATTGTGGACAATACAGACACAATATCTAGTCTTATGAGATCTGTATTTTATTAGGAAAATATAGGCCATAAATAAAATAGGTTTATTTCTAAAAGTGAAGAAAATATAATAGAGTATTGGTGAGAAAGATTACCTCTCTAACATTTGTATTTTCAAATTTTGATTTTATTCTGATAGCTATCTATGAAGTAGGTATACCCTGATTAGTAACCAGTTATAGTAATCCCATTCTCCTTGGCAGTGCTTGGTTTAGGGATGGGCAAGTGAGTCATTTCTGGCTAATGAGAAATGAAAACAACTCTGCTGCCAGGTCAGGTCAGGTCAGGTCAGGACTTATCTGAAGAGTTTTGCCCTTAAAATAAAATACATATAGAAGCAATGGTCCTTTTTTCCTCATGTGCATTGTTGTGTTTGGATAGGATGCTAGACAACTGAGGTCATTCTATGGCCACAAGAATGAGAAGGACAATGGGGTACCTGGTGATTCACTGTATAGCTAAATTTACAGATGATTCAACTATAAGGCCATTTACTTCTATTATGTAGCATAATAGAACTTTCTTTACTTTCAAAACTGGTTTGAATTGAGTTATCTACACTTGCACCAATGCACCCAGACTGAAGCAATGAAATAGACACCTCTGGACATTTGGAGTGGAGACCTACATGATGAAAAAGAACCATTTCTTCGAATATCAGGGATCGATGAGTTCAGGCAGAAAGGGTATCAAGTGCAAGATCTTAAATTGGTAATAAACTTCCTACATTCAAAGACTTTAAAGAAGTTCAGCATAGGTGGAGTACACACCTATGTGTATACTGACCCTTAGAGATCCCAAAAATGAAGACAAGGGCCAGATTCAACAGAGGTGGTGGTCTGACTAGTACCTCCTCCCAAAGACAGTCATACCCTAATTCCCAGGACATTTGAATTTGCTTACGGACTAAGAGAATCAGATTATCTCGGATTACCTGGGAAACTCAATATAATCTCAAGGGTCTCTACAAGGGCCCTTGTAGGAAGTGGGATGATCAGATGGAGTAAAGGAAGGTGATCTGATGACAGAAGCAGAAAGAAAAGGCTATGTGATGTGGGGTCATGAGCAAATGAATGAGAATGGCTAGAAAAAGCAAGGAAACAGATTCCGCTCTGGAACCTCAAAAAAAATTTTTTTAATATAGTCCTGTCAATATCTTCACTTTGGCTCAGTGAAACTGAAGTCAGGCTTCTGATCTCTACAACTGGAAGATGATAAAGTGGGGCTATTTGAAACCACTAAGATTGTGGCAATATGTTATAGCAACATAAGGAAACTAATACAACAAGGCGTTGTATGTCATAGCAAGGAGTTTAAGTATAATGGAACCATTGGAGGGTTGAAGCAAGGAAGTGATATAACATGTATGGAAACTTGACTGTAACAGTGGGAGAGTAGAATCAGATATGATTACAGAAGCTGAGAGGAGGGGTGGTTGTGGATGTAGATGTAAAAGTAATGGTGGCAACAAGTAGGGTGACCAACCGTGTCCATTTGTTAAGGATTAAAGGATACAGGGATTTCCACTTCAAAATGAGGGCAGTTCTGGAAAAAAATAATAAGTTTTCCTAAGATTGAAGGAACTCTTGAGATGTGGGACTTATGTTGCTCAAGTTGAGAAATTCCCAGGCAAGCTTGAATGAGTTGAACACCCTACTTAGAAGCGGGTGAATTGGAGTTACATGTACCAGGCAGAGCCAACAGAACTGACTGATTTGTTCAGGGTGAGAAATGAAGGATCTGGCTGATCCCTAGATTTGGGCATGAAATTGGATAGATTATAGGTCCATTTAAGGGAGCAAGGAATACTGGGTAAAGTACACATTGGGGGATGTTAGAAAGGCCAGCTGGTATTGGGGGTTGGAACACCTGTGGGAGAGAGGAAGTGTTACTGGCAAGATGGCGAAACCTCAGTTCTTGTCTTCTTGAAGGAAAGCTTTCAGTCAGAGGCAAAGTGCAGTAAAGTAAGAGTTTATTGGCCACAGCAAAAGTACATTCAGGATAGTGAACTAAGGAAGAGCTTAGGGTAGAAGCAACAGGAGAGCCTGGTTTAAGCTGCTTTGGATCCCTGGGAAGTCAGAGAAAAGGGGGCCTTGCAGGCAGGTTCCGGGGGTCGCTGGGATGAGCTGCTGCCTGCTGCTTCTTTGGTTGCAAGCCTTGTGA
The DNA here is from genome assembly GCA_004026585.1 of Noctilio leporinus. Taxonomy (NCBI): domain Eukaryota; kingdom Metazoa; phylum Chordata; class Mammalia; order Chiroptera; family Noctilionidae; genus Noctilio; species Noctilio leporinus. The sequence continues at coordinate 21,180 of PVIW01006549.1, forward strand.
GGGCCCGTAGAATTTGAGGGATATGTGCCTTTGGGGGAAGGGAATAGCACAGGTGTGCTTTTGAGAAGAGCACTTGCTGGATCCTTTGTCCTAAGGATTTTGTTTCTTTCTTGCAGATGGGAGTCTCAGGGAAGGTCTCAGGGGAGGATTCAACAGAGTATTTATCAGTTTTCCAGGTGTGCCTGTTACAGAGTGGGAGAAAGCCAAAATCCCCGACTCTGCAGTTTGGAAATGGGAGATGGGGTGTGGCTCATTGAACGATCCTTTGTCCTTTGCACACCAAGAAAATAGGAGGGGCTTTACTCAGAAATTAGTAACAAAAAGGCTAAAATTCTGCTAGTGGTCAGAATTCTTTAATATACCTACTACACCAAAGGGTGTGTCCCGGGATTTCTCTCTCTCTCTCTCTCTCTCTCTCTTTCTCTCTCTCTTTCTGTCTACTAGACCAAGTCATAGACACACATCCTATGGAACAAGAAAGAACTCACCTGGTTTGGGAGAGTTGGGGCAAATCGGGACAAAGGGACACATGCAGCTTGCTCAGAGATAGGGAATATCTCTGTGGTATAAGAGTTAGGGAGTGTGCACAAGATCTTCCCCTAAACGAGTACAACAGCTGCCAGGAATTTTGAATTTATGACTGCAAATTCAAGCTAAAACTGTTGTGTTCCTGAAAAACAGTACCTCTTGCTTGTTTATTTTAAAACTGGCCTGATCTGGCAGGAATATATTTTGGGTGTTTTTAAAGGGAGTGGGACTTATGGCAGAATTGCAACTTTAATCTAAATCTGTATAATCTTTAAATAAACAAAATACCTTTCCTTTTCACCAAACTCTGTTATTAAGAATTTTCCTTTTTGATGGCAGGCAAAACAGGCCCACTAAAACTGAAGACCCCCTCTAAGGGTCCTGTTACATGTCCTTTCAGGGTTGTGGTCTCCACTGACTGGCCAGCACCAGGTGAATCATTAAACAATACAAATAATCAATAAAGCTGGTCCTGAGGCAGCTATGGTGTCGCTTGTCTGGTTTTGCTCTTTTGCTGGGCCTGAAACTGAACTACAACTGAAGATTAGATGTTACCTTTAGGGAGCAAAACCAAGGGTTTTGAATCCCATGACCAGTGATATGAAAGGTCAGGGAATCCAAACCTAATGACCAGTGATGTAAAAGGTAAGGAGGTCCACGTGACCAATGGTATGCTGGGGAGGAAATGTTACCCTGGGGGCGAGGTTCTTGTTTTCTCAGTTTCACCAATTGCTAGGCACCCAGGGCTTTCCACTCTAATGACCTTCTGTGCCTGCCCCATGGTCCTTGCTCCACTCACATCTGTAACTGCCTACAAGAGAAGGGTGCTTAAAAAAAAAAAAAAAAAAAGATGCCATAGAAATTAACTTATTCTACTTCACCATTTTGCTAGGTACCAGCCCTGAAGTTACTCAGTGTAGAGGCTCTTTTTTCTTCATTTGAAAGAATCAAAACAGTTACATCCTTACAAATAGAGTTTGTCTTCTAAGGTGTTTGCTATAGCTTTTTCCAAGAGGCTTAATCAGTTTCACATGAATTAATGATGGCTATCAAATGGGGAGAAAAGAATGAATTCCAAATAAATACTTGTCACGTAATTGAAGTTGCAAGTACCCACTATAAATAAAATATATTTGTATTTACAATGCATAAATTTGATGGCAACATTATTGGGCAACACTAGGCTCTTTCATAAGAACCCTCAACAGTGTTAAATTAGTAATAGGCTAATACATTTCTTAATTATGTCACTGGCGTTGTGCTCGAGAATACCATTTGCAATAAATTGAGTCCTATTTGTATGCATGTAGTGCAAGGAGAAAGTGCTGTATTTTGAAATTCCTAATGTACTCATGGGAACACAGGTTAATGTCATCTACTGCTTAAAATTAGTCCTTGGTTTCAGAGCTTGCAATTGTACTAAGACTTATCATGTACTCTTTTCATCAAGGTAATAATTGCTATAGATTTACATGCCACAAGCAAAATAATGGATCCTTCAGGGCTTTTTGGAATGGGGAGTAGTTATATGAGAACTGTGGGCAAGAAATAGTATATATCTCCTGTTTATAAAAGTAATTTTTGCTTATCAAAAAGATCGTGAAAAAGGCAAAGGTAAAAATCACAACAATGGGGGCCTTCCACAGAATGGGTTGAATAGTGACCCTCCCTGGGGAAAAAAAAAAAAAAAAAAAGGCATGTTCAAGTCCTAATACCCAGAACCTTTTAATTTGACTTTGACTTATTTGGAGGAAGCATCTTTGCAGATGTCATTAAGTTTAGAATTTTGAGGGATGGGCCCTAAATCCAACCACTGGTGCCCTTGCAAGAGAAAGATTTTATATTTGAGATACAGAGTATAGACTAGTGGTTAAACTTATGGATTCTATGGAATCACTGACCAATAGAATACAAATTGAGACAGAGAAACAGTAAAGAAGGTTGTGAGAAGAAAAGGCAGAGATTGCAGTGATGGGTCTACAAGTCAAGGAATGCCAAGGATTGCCAGGATTGCCAGCAGCCACCTGAAGCCAGGAAAGCAGCATGGAACAGATTCTTCTCCAGAGCTTCTAAGAAGAACCAACTCTGCTGACACCTTGATTTGGGGTTTCCTGTCTCCAAATCTGTGAGATAGTAGATTTCTGTTGTTTTAAGCCACCACGTTTGTGTTATTTATTATGGCAGCCTTAGGAAATGAACACAATACACAGTTCTTACCAACTGAAGAAAAATACAGTTGAACACTTTGTCAGATCTCTTTGTAAAATGTGCTATAAGGGGGATGCAGAAAAAAAGGGATTTCTTCTGGAAGGCAGGCCCCTTATAGTACAGGCTTCCCTCAATAAGCTAGTGTTCTGGGAGCCTACCTGTATCAATGTACAAGCTGGCATTGTTGTGAGAGGTTATGTTCAGCTTCAGTGAAAAAAAATTTGAAGACTTTTTCAACACATTTACCCATGTCCTGATGGGTGATTTTTGAGCACACCTGCCCACACTGTGTTGAGCATTCAGCAGTTTTTGACCAAAAGTGGCATTACCCCTATGCCTCAACCTCCCTATTCACCCAATCTCACCTAGAGCAACATTTTTTGTTTGTTTCCTCAGATGAAAAAGTCCTCAGAGGGAAGGAAACATTTTGCTGATGTTTAAGGGGTGAAAAAAATAGTAAAAGCACTAAAAAGCACCAAAAATTGACAAGTTCAAAAACTGTTTTGAGCAGCGGAAAAAAAAAGTCTCAAAAGGTGTTTTGTATCAAATGGAGAGTACTTTAAAGGTGACTGAAATTTAAATGTGTAAGTATAAATACACACCTTTTATAAATAAATTCTGGTTTTTGGAGGTCCCCCTCACATGAGGTAGATAGCATTAGGACCTGTATTTTATGAGACAGGAAACTGAGGCATTGAGAAATTAAGCCATGCCCTGGCTGGTAGCACAGTGGTTAAGGCGCAGGCCTGCGAACCCAAAGGTCGCAGGTTCGATTCCCCAGCCAGGGCACAGAACCAGGTTGCAAACCAGGTTTCCAGTCAAGTCTGTGGCTGGAGGCAGGTGAAATGCAACCATACACTGATGGAAAAAAAAAAAAAGAGAGAGAGAGAAATTAAGCCATTTGTCCAAATGAAAAAGCTAATAAGTGGGGGTACTCATATTTAAACCCAGGTATACAGGTTCTAGAGTTGGTCTATTTCCAATACTAAAATAGCACTAGTTGTGCATGGCTATTTAAGTTTAAATTTAAATTAAGCAAAATAAATGAAATGTAAAAATTTAGTTGCTAAATCCCAATAATTGTAAGGACTTACTAGCCACCTGTGGCTAGTGGCTAGGTATTGGTCTAGGTAGTGGCAAGGATTATAGAACTTTTCCACTAATGCTAAGAGTTCTAGTGGACAGTGTTTCTATAGAATTTGTGAGCCTAACCACTTTCCTAGACTGCCTCATAGAGTAATATGTGTAAAGCATTTCCCACAGTATCTGGCATAAAGAAAGATTTCTACAAAACATAGTTATTGTTATATCTTTCTAGATTTTTTCCTGTGTGAAACCTGTGTGTTTGTACTCATCTCTGTGTATTTATGAGGGATGAAATAATTGTATTCACAAATCTAAGTTTTATGTAGTGAAGGTCAAGTTACTATGCTCATAGGCAGTTCTGTTTCCTGTTTTCCCTCTATAAATAATAAATTGTCAGAAATTCTGGTGGATATATTAATTCATTGAAATTAAAATATCTTGTTATTGCACTGCTTTCTAGGCATTGTGGAATCTCTTTTTCAGAAGCAACAGTGGCTGACTTACAAAAATGACTAGACTGGCCAAGTTGGTTAAACCAACAGGATTCTCCAATGTATTGTAATCATGTATGATAATGATTCTGTAATAAATGACTCTGTAAAAATGAAATCTATGTAATAATTCCAGTATAACAAAAGACTGCCCATGTAATAATTGACTCAGCTCAACAATTAACTCTGTGCAGGAACTGACTTTGTATAATAAACTACCTGTGTAATAATGGGCTCTCTATATAATAGTTGTTTCTTTGCATAATAATTATCTTTGTGCCATAATTAACTCTGTAATAATTGACTTCAATATAATAATTGATTCATGTATAATAATTGATTCTGTATAATAATCAACTCCTAGTATAATACCTGTCTTTCAGTATAATTGACTCTCTGGGTAACAACAGACTTTCTATGTAATGAGGAACTTCTTGTGTAATAATGAATCCTCTGGCCATAGGCACAAACCATCAAATGCTTGGACTAGTAGCAATTAGAGTAATAGTTAAGCCACTTTCAGTTGCAGGTGCTAGAAAACCAACTCAACTTACCTTAACACAACAGAAGGAAGAAGAGGAAATCATTAGCTTGCACACCCTCATGTCTGACTGAACCCATGGGTTCACATGAGTCCCCAGGACTCTATGCCTTTCTCCATCTCTGGTCTCTTAGCTTTATTTCCAGATTTGTTAATCCTTCACATGGTGGGAGGATGACCCCGATCAACTTCAGCTTCCAAGGCAGTTAGAATGCTTTATCTTAGAGAATACAAGAGAAAGCAACATCGATGTCAATTCCTCAGAGAATTTGGCCAGCTCATACTTGGGACAGTAGAAGGTGGCACCTTGATTGACAGCACCTAATTATCACAGAGGGTGGAGAATAGTTAACAAAATGAATGGATGGGGAGCAAAGCAAATAAGTAAGAGGCTCTGTTCACAGCCTAGGAGCTACAGCCTCCTAAGTGTGAATTTGTCCCAGCAAGTTCTTCAATCCTTAGGTGAACCAGCCATCTTCTCTCTTTAGAATAGGTGCCTAATATCTGTGTGTATATATATATATATATATATATATATATATATATATATATATGGCTAATTTTTGAAGAATATAATGCAAAGTCATTTAAACCATCCAACTATAGTAATATTTGATCTTTATGAATGTTCTCAATCAGTGGCCACTAAATCTACTGTCATGTTCCATACTACAGTTTTCTTTTTAAAAGTTTCTTATAAAATATCTGCAAAGCATGGAAATATAGTATTTTTAACAATATATTTGGGCTTTTCAGTAGATGAATCATTTTGGTGAAAGTCTTACAGTGTGGATACAAATTTGGGATTCTTGACTTAAACTCAATTGTCCAGACTGGGACTAGGAAAATGAAGCTCAAAGAAACACTGATTGTGTTTATGCTTAAGCATCCTCCTTTAGTCTGATTAATTTCTATTTACTCCTCAGGTCACAGTATAGGCATTGTTTCCTCTCTGGCTTTGTCTGTATCTCTTTTATAGTATCTCTTTTATTGTATCACCACTATCATCTACCTATAATGCATACGTGAACAGACATTGCAGTGAATTTTTGAATATTCTGTTTTCTTGAAATAAGACTCTCAATGTTAGAAGAGTAGGACTGACACTGAATTTAGCCCTAGTCCCTAGCATACTATCCAGGACATAATAGGAGCCCACTAAATACTATTTTCTAAATGGATGAACAAATCCATATGTCTAGATACCGAAGGGCAATGACAAGGTCAAATCTAATTTCCTTCTCACAACATACAAAATCAGAAGACAAAGTGTCCAAGTTCTCGTGATTGCCAAGAAATAGGTGGTAAAAGTTTGTACTAAATGACATCTTTCTAGTTCATAAGCAATTTTTGTTTGATTTAAAAATTTATTCAAAAGGAAGAATTGAAAACAAATAGAGGTGAAATAAAGGGACAACTAGGGAGGGTAGAGAAAAGGATAATCAGAAGAGACTTAGTTGATAGAGAACTTCAACACCATTGTTTAATTATTAGAAATAAAGACTTGTTTTGCCTTAAATCAGATGAATGTAAAATTCATCCAAGAAGCAACTCTTTCTGGCATTTTCAGTGGAGTCCTCAACCAAATAGGTTAGTATGTTGTGGATGAAAATACCACCTCCTTAATGCACATCCACTTGTAGTGGATAGTTCCACATTTACCTGCCTGGCATTTCTTATCCTTATCCTGCCAAGTATTTCTTTCTGATGGGGAATCCATTCCAAAGAATTGGTACTGGCTCTGTTTACCCACCCGCAGGATCTGTAGCCTACAACATAGGGCTCCCCTCATTGGTCAGTTACTGGTTCTGAGCTGAACTTGCGGCCTGAGCTGAACCAATCAAAATCTTCTCAGGAACTTTACTGCTAAAGTTAAGAAAAAAGTCACTCACATTGTGATGGGTTTAGGGAGGCAACTGTGGACATACCTTGAGAAATGGAGAGAAATGTTTGCCTGATTGCATTCTTTGGGCCTTTGATTTGGAATCAGTAACATCCTGGGACTTCCTAGTTATTTGAGCCAGTCAATGCATTTTTTCTTCCTTTTGTTTTGCTTGAGTTAGGTTTTCATCACTTGCAACTGTTAAAACATCTGTACTTTATTTCATGTTAATGTGGATTTAAAACATTTCTTGGGCTGGATAAGTAGTATTTTACAACTGCTTAGGCCAATAGAACAGTTTTGTAGGTCTATCCATGACTGATCAAAAACAGGCTATTACATAGTTTCTCCTGCATTTTAGATTTTCATCAGAATCTGCTACAGTTGTTGAGTGGCCCATAAAACAGTATAACCAGACAATGCCTTCAAAAGGCATCTTGAAAGCATGTTTTTTAAAAAGCTTAGGGAGAAAGTGGGACATTTTTCATGTCTCTGGCAGCTCCATTATGATGCATTTGGACATTTTTGATAAAATTATGAGGCATAAAAAGTTTGAAGCATTGAAGATTAATTTTCCTCCATAAATATATAGATCATAGTCAAATTCTATATGACTAGTTTGGCCCAGAGCAAAATATATTTTCAGTGCAATTTCATAGCAATATGGAAGCAGATGATGAGAGAACAACACTGAAAAAATCTTTGGTGGATTGCAAGTGTCAGGTGAACATTCACAACCTGATGAATAAAGCGGAAACTGCTTTTAAAATGGAGGACTTTGTTGTTTTAAAGTTAAAAAAAAAGTTGGGACCCAGTACAGAAGTAAAATTAAAGTAAAAGATAATAAATAATCCATATCTCTTCTGTTCTGTTTAAATATTAAAGTGTCAGCTGCAATTTTGAAATGACACCAAGAGGCTTGCTGAGCTGAAAAAGTACTTCATTTGTTGGGCTTCCATGCTGTCTGAAATATCATTTCATCTAAGGATGATTTTCTGATATGAGATGCCTGAGCTGTGGGGGCTTTCACAGGTTGAGAGGCAAACATATTCATGGGATGGTTTTTATTTCTTCCAGTTCCTGTCTGACTTGACTGCCTGGAGCTTACTGGTGCCCAGTGGAATGGAGTTATTCATTCTAGTTGAAACACAATTCCTTCTTGATGCCCCCAAGTGCACTGTTTGTTTTAGCTAAGAAGTTGTCTCATTCTTCATGGAATTCCCAAGGGCCCAGAAGTGAATTCCTGAAGTACTTCCTCTCACTTAACTGGAGCCATCAACGGTAGTCAGCTAATGTCATTCAAAGTCTTCCCACACAGGTGGATGGCTGTTTGTGTCTTGGTAGTTGTGTCTTTGTTAGAATCAACTTTAGGAGCTTGGAGAGATGGAAATGACACATCAGGCAATGAGGTGTGGTGTTATTTAACTTTTCTCTTTCTGTGCAGTATTCAAACTTGTTGAGGAAACCATCAAGAAAGGTCAAGGGATATTGAAACTCTACTCTTTTTTGAAAGGTAGACCCTGGGTTAGATTTTCAAGAGCCATGGGGCTTTGGTAGAGAAGCAGGTAGGAGGAGCTGCCATGGTCAAACTCAAGTACATAGGGAGAGTCAAGAAACAAAATAACACCAAGTCCAAGGGCAGATATACTCATGCACGGGGTAAGATTCAGAGTAAAGGGTTTGGAGAAGAGCTAGGGTAGGATTGGAGCTCAAAGATATCAGAAACAAATAAGGAAGATTCCAGGAGATCACTAAAAATGGCTTTGTGGGATCTGTTTATAGTGAGGCCTATGTTTTAACATTACAACTCAACTCCTTTAATTAAGGAATTTTGATCTTATAAATTATTTTGAGGGGTTAAGCTCTCTTACAGTATAGGCCTTCAGTGGTCAGGGGGAATGGGGTTGGGAGGAGGGGGGAGATAGAGGCAAAGAAGGGGAGCAGCTTAGACAAGAACCTAGTATAAAGGAATCATGGACATGGACAACAGGTGGGATTGACTTTGGGGGGAATGGGTGGGTGGGGAGGGGGACAGAGGGGAGCAAAAAGGGGATGGATGTAATACAACAACAATAAAATTTTATAAAAAAATCTCACAATAGTCATTTTTCTAAACTTCAGCTTGGAGAGGGTTTCTCAATGTCACTACTATTAGCATTTTAGACTAGCTAATCTTTTGCTGTGAGTGGCTGGGCCGTGCATGGTAAGATGTTTAGCAGCATCTCTGGCTCCTGTGAATGAGATGTCAGCACAACTTCTTCCCCTGATTCTGATAGCAAAAACTGCCTCCATACATTGCCAAAGTCCCTTGGAGGCAAACTGGTCCCAGCTGAGGGCCCCCAATCTAGAGTGTGGTCCAAGATCTAGACTCAGCCAGTCAGGTGCATGCTCCCCAGAGCCAGGATCTGGACCAGTTGTAACATAGACCCTGAGAGGTTTACCACCCCAACACACAGCAACAGCAGCAGCACAGTCAGAAACAACTGTATCCAGTTCTCAAATTATAAATAAGCTACAGACTCTTTGAAGAAAGATCCAGCAGTGTCTAGGAGGAGCAGATCTAGTTAGAATTTGATGTCACCGACCTAGTTTGGGACCATGATTTTTGGCTGGAACATAGGGCATGTACCTCCCCCTTTTCTTGGCTATCTTTTAAGCCTTACTCTCTGTCTTTTCTGGTGACTCTTTGAATAATCCAAATAGTCTTTGGATAAATCACTTTTGTGCTTAAATGAGCTATTTCTGTGGATTAAACTAAGAACCATACCTTTATACTAGCCATTATGTTACATAGTGGGAGAAAGCCAAAATCCCCCACTCTGCAGTTTGGGGTTGGGGTGGGGTGAGTCCAGGTTGACTGCTAGTCTTTGTTCTTTTCATGCCAAGGAAATAGGAGGGGCCTTCCCAAGAGGGTAGTGTTGAAAAGGCTTACAATGCTGTGCAAAGGTCTGTCAGTGGTCAGAACTCTTTACTGTACACATTACATCAAAGGGGATTTAAAATAGGGGGCAGCCATCAATCTTGGAGTGAGGCTCTCCTTCCTGGGATGAACATGCAAAGAGCCTTCTCTGGAATGACATGCAGAGACACATGGTCTCTCTCTGCTCCCCTGGATGGACATGCAGACAGGGACTCATCTGATCCTCTGGATGGACCCATAGACAGACCCATGGCCTGAGAACTCATCTGGTTTGAGAAGGAGGAGGCAAAGGGGGAAAGAAGACATGCAGCTTGCACAGGGATAGGGAATTACCTATGGTATAAGAGTTGAGGTGTGTGCACAAGATCCTCCCCTAATTGGGTATAGCAGCTGCCAGGAACTTTGAGTTTATAACTGGAATGCTAAGCTGTGAACTGTTGTTTCTGAAAGATGACACCTTTTGCTAATCTAATCAGGCAGGACTCTCTCTCTCTCTCTCTCTCTCTCTCTCTCTCTCTCTCTCTCTATATATATATATATATATATATGGTAGGTGTTTTTAAAAGGAGTGAGGTTTAATGTCATAATTGCATCTTTAATATAAATCTGTATACCCCTCAAATAAACGAAATACCTTTTCTTTTCACCAAACTTTGTTATTAAGAGTCATTCCTGGTGGCAGGCAAATCAAGCCCATGAAAACTGAGGACTGCCCCCCACTCCCACCCCAAGGATCCTGTTACAATTACACTTTCCTAGAAAATACCAAGATCCTAGGATGTCAAGGGAGGTTGATTCAGGATCATCATGGAATGAGAGTCACCCATCTGGATTCAGACAGAAGGTCCAAAAGATTTAGAATGAAACCGATAATGTTTCAGCTCTCCTCTACCTCACCCTGTCTCTGACATTTTTGAAAATATGCAAGAAAAATGGTGTTTAGTCTTTCCAGGCAGAAAGCCTGTGTGTTTATGAGCACATCTGAGTTTATATCCAGGCACATGATAGACGGTGAGTTTGGATACTTCATCACCAGGTGCTTCAGTCTTCTCATCTGCAACATGCAGGCAAGGCTTCCAGTTTTAAAGATAATGTATTGGAAAGTTGTGCAAGCATTCTTGTTCTTGCCAGTTCAGCAACCATTTCTCCTTTGTTTTTGTTACACCACACTGATTTTTTTCTGCTTAGAGAAATTACTTCAGTGGATGTGGTTTCATTGTGGGGATTTAACCTCCTGGATTCAAGATTATGAAATTGGCCCAAACCCACCCGTAGCATTGTCTGTATCTTTGACCACAGTGATGGGCTTAGGAGTGGTCTCACAACCCAAGTTGGTCCGATCAGAGTCAATTTGTGAATGTTCACAGAATCAAGCAGGAGAAGGGGTTCACTGTTTCCATGACAGTTCCTGGCAGCTATAAATACAAGCCTGGGGTTGCTGGCACCCAGATTGCCACTGGGAGGAGGGCTCAACCTGAGGATAGGGAGATCAATAGAAACATACAGTAGGGAGAAGAAGAAAGTGAAACACAGTCTTGATAACGACACTACAGGTTCAGCATTCAACTATTCCTGGAGCAGGAGATAGCTTCAAACTTCCCAACACATTCCCCTTCTTTCATAGGAAAGTTTGAGCTGAGCTTCTGTCCCTTGTGCAAAGAGAGGCTGGATTGCATTACCTCCTAGCCCACAATAACTTCTCACCACAATGGTATTAGGAAATCAACTATCATAAATATTTGAAGAGCTAATCATAATGATTGTTCTTTTAATTTTGTACCCAGCACCTAGTGCAGGAAGCATCAATAGGTATGTTTGATACTGGAGTTTAATTGCATGAATACACACAGCACAATCTCCAGACAGAATATGATGGATTTTCTTTCATTTGTCAAGGCTACAGATTTAGGGCATAAAAATCTTCAGGGAAAATGAGCATCTTACACTTTCACAAATGACACTTGCACTTCTCTTTAACACTTTATAGCTCTTCAACTCTGTGGAGATTAAACTCTGTAAGGGAGGATGGAAGGTTTCAATGCTATTTGGGTAATAAAATTACAACAAAGACTATCAACCTACCAACCTGGGAGTATTGCCTGAGGCTCAGTTGCAACTCCCTACCCCTCACACTCCACCACATGAGCTCTAACATGATCTGTGGCATAGAATGCCCATATTTAAAAGTCACTGCCACAGGCCCTTCAGATCAATATTATTCCCCCTGTAGCATCTCCTTGCATATTACGTTAAAAAGACGAATTCCTTGGAGAGTGGTAAAAATGTTTTAGTGCAGAGCATATATTATGAATGTTTCATTGTTATTCCTTAGGATTTATTTAACATTTTACTCAACAGCCCCTTTGGATTTTTGATTGATTACTAGGCAAATTAGATAAGAAAACTCCTTCTGTAAGAGAATCCCACGTTGCATCCCAGCAGCAGTGGTGATAATGATGAAAGCCAGCATTTATCTAACACTTCTTGTGTCAACAACCACGCTAGGCAATTTACAGGCACTGTTTCCACCCCTTGCATAAGATACCATTATCTCCATTTTACAGATGGGGAACTGAGGTTCAGAGCATTTCCCGATTGAAGATCAGAGCTTCAATCAGGATCTGCTTTATGTACTTCAAAGCCTGTGTTCTTAATAAATGCTGTCATCACATCCACTAAATCCCCACAATGTGCTCATGTTTCCAGATCAAATTAGCTGGGGAAGCATTGCTTACTCTATGTAGACATTCGCTTTGGGATTCACACACACATAGGGCCCAATTTAAGGTTCTGATACATCCTGTAAGGAAGAATGCAGTTTATGTTTATTTTATAAATGCTGTCAAAGTGACTGCATTTTGGAGCCGACCTTTTGGATTGTTGGTTGCATTTGTTGGTGTCTTCCTATGACAGGAGTTAACATGCTGCATGTGTTAAAGGAGCAGCCTGGCCTTGGACATCTCACCACTTTCAGACAACAATACAGAAGAGTCAATGGCTCCAGGTAAGTGAGAGGAAGTACTTCAGGAATTCACTTCTGGGCCCTTGGGAATTCCATGAAGAATGAGACAACTTCTTAGCTAAAACAAGATACAGACATAGGAGACCCCAGGTGTGACAGGAGATGTTCAGTTTCTTTGAATATTAAATGATAATTATTACATTGGACTCATTTTTATTTTTTCCATGGATGTATCATGCTGAAAGATACGTGGCCCAGTGTTGCTACTGATGGCTCTGTTAGAAGCTAGAAGACTGCCCAAGCAGTTGCATCTGCAAATGGATTTGAAGCAATATATAAAGTCTGTAGCTCTGTTTGTTTACCATTTCAATAAATTTGCAAGCCATTAGGATTGTTGGTGGTCCCTGTGTTGATAGTGTCAGATTAGGTCAGTGGTCCTCAAGGGGAGCAATTGTGCCCCCTTGAGGACATTGAACAATGTCTGGAGGCACTGCAGTTGTCCAAATTGGGAGGTATGATACTGATGTCTGTTGGGTATAGCTAATTATTCAACAATGAACAATACAGCCACAAGAACAAGCAATTATCCAGCCCAAAATGCCAGTAGTGCTAAGGTTGGGAAACCCTGAGCTAAAAACTATGTTGAGATAACACATAAACCCTACAATCTCAGTGTCTTTTAACACAAAGGTTTTCCTTGTTATTGTTTGCCCATTTATGCAAGATCAGTGCTGGCATTTGTAGTTTGTCATCTTCTCTGAGACATATTCTTTAAGTGGTACCTGAATGATACAGGCTTCCAAGCTTCAACATTACATGGTTTCATTGTTCTAAAAGCCATACTCACCAGGCCTACGTACAAGTGAAAGGTATTGAATGATCACACAGATTTTTGAGGGTTCAGGCCCAGAGATACTGTGCATCTTTTCCACCTGCAGTCTGATGGCCAGAACTCAGTAATGGGGCCCACCCACTTTCAAAGGATGGCTGACAAATTGTTCCCCTGCATTCTCAGAAGGAAAATAAAATGCCTTGATGAACACCTCACATTGTTTCTAGCACACACGGAAAGTTCATTTTGAGTAAATGCTGCATAAACAGGGCACAAGAGCCAACATGTTTATCCAGAAATTAATCATTGATAAAACATAATTTTAACTTAAGACACTTGCAATACAGTTGAGAAACCAGTTATATGGTCCTGCATCAGGATTTGGGCAATAAGATGTACATTTATTAATTACCTACTATTGTCAGTCACTTGGAGTATTTTAGCTCATGTACCTTTGAGGTAGTTACTGTACTTGTTTCAGAGGTGAGGTAACTGAGATGTAGAGATTTCAAGATATTAGTATGTATGCACACAGCCAACAAGTTAGAGTGCCAGTATGCAAATCAAAGACAGATTCCTTCCATCAGCATTTTTCAAACTGGCCTTTTTCATACACTATGCTTACAACATGACCTTAGCCAAAATTGCCCTATGAGCTAAAGCATATGAGGAATTCTCATCTTCATAGTTTCCTTTTAAAAAGTCACAATATTCATTAGAATATGTAAAGCATACGGGAATCCTTGTTTTAAAGAGACCAATCAGACCAATTAGATGAAAGAATATTGTATTTTCATTATATACATTAATATTCCATATACTAAGCTAAAACAAATCTTTGGATTTGGAATTAAATTAATTTGGAATTAAATTTTACACCCATACACCCATGCATATAGTATGTGCTGCTCCATCTAAAGCACTGTTTTAGGAAGCAGCATGGTGTACTCACAATGATACTAGCTAGGAATTCAGAGACAGAACACTGGTCAGGGTGCTTTCCTTCCCTGGATGCTGGTTTCATCACATATAATGGTGGGAGGCAGTTACTAAATTAGTTAATGGGTGGTACACAAGTCTTATCTTATATATCCAATCAATGGTGACTGTGGCTGCCTAGGACAGCATGTCCTAGGAAGGACTGGTACCACAGAAGTAAAGAATGCTCTGAATGAGTCCTAGCATCAGCCATGTGCATGCAAATTTCCATATGCTATCACCTTGCCATTCTCAGAACTAAAGGAAACCTAAGGCCATTTTCCACTCTTAACATTCTCTGATTCAATTTGGTGAGAAATAAAATGAATTACATTCACCTACTAATAAAATATGGTGAGGAACACAGTGGGTCATTGACCTAGTCATAACTTACTAGGTCCACTGCATGTTCTAAAATCCAAGTACAAGGACAGGATAACTAGACAGATCAGAGAGAGGCATTGCTGATAGAAGCTTAAAGGCATTTTGGAAGAAGTGATATTTGAGCTGGGTTTTGAAAGAGATGTATAGGATCTTGACAGGCAGAGGTGGAGGAAAGGCAATCTAGGCAGAAGATATAACATTGCTGGAAGCTGACAAAATGAGGGTCTGTCTGATGATGGTGAATGCCCAGACTGCTGAAAACATATGTGAACCTTGGGCATAGAATAGGGACAGATAGGGCTAGAAAAGGAGGAAGAGACTGAAGCTAGATAGGTGGGGATCAGCTGACACCTTAGTGTTCCCAAAGCAAAGGGGCCTGATGGTGGCAAGAGTGATGCTAACTCCAACAGAGTATGAGTGGAAGAGCTATTCTTGCATGTGGCCTGTCCACTTCCCCATTGATAATCAGGACTGGTGGTGACATCCCTCCCCTCTGCTTTCTGTCACCTCCCAGGGCTCCTTTCCTGAGATTAAGCCTAATGAAAACTTTCCCATTTTAATTTCAGCTCTGCTGGGAGGAACTCCTTTATCTTGGCTGCTACTCTGCTATTGAAGCCCACTCAATGTTGAGTAAGCTGCCCATCCCCTTGCTGGTCCTGTCTTACCTAGAATCCTGCCTGGAGATTTTAATTCAGAGTCTGAGAAGACTTGCAGGGGTCTGCTTTTGACTGATCAGTCAAACACAACCCCTTCACAATTGTCAGTGGAGACACAGTCTCCAAACATGAAAGATAAATACGAGATGCTAACTTGGTTTAAAATGGAAGTTTGTGCTGGATCACTTTTGCCTCTTTCAACTCAGAAAAAAAAATAAAATAAAAGCAGTCCCTTTCAGTTCAATCAGTGCACTGTTTCCTTGTTTATCTATCTTGTTCCATTTCCCAAGTGAATTTTTACTTATTTCAGAAATAACAAAAACCATCTAATATCTACTGAGAGTCCTCTGATCACTCTGTGTACAGTCTAGATGCTCTGCTCTACAGTATGTATATTGATCCACTTATTTTTAACCACTGTCTTATGAAGTAGATATCATTATTAACCCCATTTTACAGATAGGGAAACTGAGTCACAGCATGCTAAGTAGTCTGCCCCACACAGCTGTTAAGTAATGGAGCTGGGATTTATGATTTCAAAATTTGGCTCCAGGGTTTCTTCTGTCTGCCATCATGCTATGCTGTATCCTTGATGTCTTATATATTCTTGGGTGACACTCTATATGTTAATTTATGAAGGGAAAATTATATATTTATCACTGAAATATTTTCCATAAAAAGGGGTGCTTATATCCTGAATGCATGAACAAGAAGTGATAAATAACTCATTGATTAAATGAAAGCAAAAGCTATGGTGGAAAGGATTGAGGTCACCTTTGAGGGAGGTCTCCAAGGCTTGCCTAATTTGATGTTTTAGTCTCAAAAATGGACATGTTGTAGGCCAACCTTTGGTTGAGAAGGTAGAGACTATTTGTTCAAAGAAAGTTTCATTATATTTGATGCAACCTCTTAATATTTTCTCAGCCCTAAAACTTGGCAAAAGTTAGAGAAAGTAAATTAAATTAGCCCAATCCTGCTTCCTACACAGCAGCATTTTGCCAAAAGCAATCTGAGTTTTCTGCCCTGCTCTGCCCCCAAGGTTGAAGAATCTTGCATGTTTTCTTTGTCCACAGATGCAAACCACAGGCATAGATTGTTTATTCTCCCTGCCCCCACCCTTTCAAAACTCAGTACAGGTTTCAGGTACTTTCTAGAATTAGATGAGCTCTATTTTTAACTTTTACCCAAGGTCTCAAGTATATGCTATTACATCCAGTCCCTTTCAATCATAAGAATAATCAAATATAGAGTGCATCATCATTAATATTATTAGAGTGTTAATATAGCTATGTAAGAAGATCACAGTATAGAGGCAGAATAGTAAGAAGCTAGGAAAATTCCTTGGCAATTGGAATAGGGAAGTTGAGACAGAAAGCTGAACAAACTGGCTAAGCAATTTACAGCCAGATGCAGAAGGTTGCTTCCCTAGAGATAACATCTAGGCTTCAAGTTGTATTTTAGCTCCAGGTCCCCCCCGCAAAAAAACATTAAAACCAGGGCTAATTGCAATGAGTAATGAACCCTTGCCCTGGTACCCGGGAATCAGTGGAGACCACAACCCTGTAAGGGCACACCTGCAAAAGCTGTTGAATAATAGTCTTTTGAGGTCCTTCCCTAAAATTGCCCTGAACTCCCAGCCTCCTGAAAGAATGCCCCCACCTTTCCATCTTCCTCTTCGGCCTCAACATGCACACATCTTCTGCACTCCATGAGGGACTCCATGAGACTTGCAACCAGGGAGCAATGGGCAGCAGCAGCTAGTCCTGATCCTGTTTCCAAGGCCCTCTTCTCTGACTTCCCAGTGAGCTAGAGCAGCCCTGTGTAGGTTTGTTTCTTTCCTATACTATTTCCAGAGAGTCAGAGCAGCCCTGCCTAGGCCCTCCTATTGCATCTTCTATCCTAAGCCTTTCCTTGTTTCACTGTCCCCACTTGGACTCGTGTTGTTAATTATCTCCTGCACAAAATCAAGAACCCACACACTGCATGCCAGCCCAGGGCAAGCCAGCTCCAGACCCAGTCCCCCTCCTGGTAACAAAGTGATACCTAGATTGCAGGTGGTTGCAATGATCTTTACTTCATGGTATTTTTGCTGCATGTCATCTTCTCCCACATTGCCTCAGGTCTGGTTTGGGTGACTGACAGTGCATCGCATAAGCAGTGGTATGTGACTTTCAAGGCTATGTCATAAAAAGCACTATGGTTTCCACATTTGTTTCTTGGATCATTGGCTCTGAGTGAAGGCAGTGACCAGCCCCATGTGAGTGTCACCTGGGGAGTGACTTCTCCAGCCCCAGCCAAGCTTTCCTATGACCGGCAGCCCCAGGTAACATCTTGACTGAAAACTCAAAAGACACCCCAGGTGATAACCATCCACTTAAGTGACTTCCAAAATCCTGGCTCACAGAACATGGTAGAAAAAAAATAAATGTTTGTTGTTTTTGAATCACCACATTTTAGACATATTTTGTTATTCAGCAATAGTAACTGGTACATGTCCTGAATTTGGAGGAACAATTTCAGTTTCTAATTTTCTGCCTAACTGCCCAATCATATGTCTCTTAAGACTGCTGAAAACAAAAGTTTGAAAGAGCTATTAATTTATTTACTTTATGCCACTGTGTTCCATGCTTCTGAGGCACTTTTGTTTATCTTCCCTGCAACTTTATAAAGTTAGCTACACTTTTCAGAGGAGCAAACCAGGGCTCAGAGAGACTTTGTTGGCAAAGATTGTACAACCAGTGAGTGGGGAGAGCTAGAATGTGGGCCTATTCCACCTAAGTCAATGACCCACATTCCTAACAACTGTGCCAAAACACCTTCCTGCTAAAATTGTTCATGATTATTTGCCAAAGCCTGGCATAAGTCTTTAACATGCATCATCAGATCTGACCTATGCCACTGTGAAGGTTATTTTGCAAACAAGAAAACTATAGCACTGGAACTAAAGGCCAAGTTTCATGTTCCTATTTCTTGTTTGAGAAATGTGACCATATGACAAAATGCTGCAACCTTGAGATGATAAGTCACATGATCTTTTCCTAGGTCATTCACAGTGATTGGAAGCATGCTAGGCACGTAGGTAGCATTTATGAATTGAGAGAAGGAAGAAAGGAGAAGGGGAAGGGAGGTGAAGGAGAAGGAAAACTGAAAAACTATGAGTCCCCTTAAGTCAGAATCTGGATAGCGGCAATGAAGAGCCCTATTTGCCCTAGGGCAAGGTGGAAGAATATTATATAGACCACAGGTTTATAAAAAGGATATGATGTGGACCTGGCAAAGCATTTGAAGACAAGTGGCAATTCTAGCAATATGAAGCATGCTTGTCCCATTTAAAGGTCCATCCTATTCTGCTCAACCCATTGTAGGGAACAGATAGAAAGAATTTATATGCATGACCCATGGACATGAACTAAGAGAGATGGGATTCCTGGAGGGAAGTGAGGTACTACACGGAGGGGAGCAAAGGGGAAAAATCTGGGGCAACTGTAACAGGCATAATCAATAAAATATACTTAAACAAAAAAGAAGATGAAAATATAGATTCTTATGTGCAACCACCCAATTTTTAAGTTGACAGTTATTCCTCTTATTTTATTTTTTAAACACTATGTGGACCAGGCCAAACATATTTGCAAGCCCAGCATGTCCCGCAGGCTGTGTGTCTGTGGGCTATCTTTTGAGAAACAAAGAGACAGGAGGTGGCCAAACTGCAGAAGACCATCTGCTAAGACCCAGAAGAACAAAGAAAAGGGGAAATCAAGGCTTTGCTTGATTGATTTCCTTTCCAATTTACAACACAAAGTATTGCTGGTATCACTACTGGTAGGTGAACTGCAGTAGGGCTGGGGAGATCTAGCCTGGCAACTTTTGACTTTGTAGATTCTGTTTTGGAGGAAGGAAAAGTGTTGTCAAAACAAAAAGGACATTTTTAGACCAGCCCCCAGGCAGGACATAAGCTAAATTCCTTGTTAAAGCAGGCATCAGATCACTGACAGGCTTATTTTTCTCCCCTCCTTCCCCCTTCCCCCAGTCCCCCTCCCTCTCCTTCTTCCTCTTCTTCTTCCTCTTCCTCTTCTTCTTTTCCCTTTTGACTCTAGGATGTAAGGGATGGAACACAAACTGGCAGTGAATGATATCCCTCCTGACTTTGGGTGATTATGTTCGTTAATAATGATTATCGCCTCTTTGTAATATTTGCATATTAAACGATAGACATCTGGTGGAGTGTGCATGTTCGCGTGGTGTTTGTTAGGAAACAGAAGCAGGCTAAATGCTGATGAAATGTGAAATCTAACAACTCAAACTAAAAATAAAGTCGGCAGGCTTTAGGATTTCTACACGCCAGCGATTCTGAACTGCTTCTGTCCGCTGCCTTAGTTACGGTGGAGGCACGTGGCTGTGCGCATGCAGAACAGCTACAGGTTTTGTGGACCTGACCCCTGGGAGGTCCCATTATAGAATTTTGTATGTTTAGAAATATTTTGTAATAAGGCCCCTGGTGTCATTTATTATAAATAAAATGTGCAACTGCCTTCATCAACATCAACTGCAAATTTGCTTTTTTGGAAAAACCCCCAGCATTCGTTTAGGTAAAAGACTGCATGTGTGTGTAATTAATTTAATTTAAATGTATATTTAAATATGTACATAAATTTTCACCTTCCTTAAATTGCCATTTTACAGCTTACCTTTTTTTTTTTCTGGGAAATCCTGTCCATTTCTTTCTTTCAGCTACAGAATCACTGAGTTTTCTAAACGATGTACAAAGCAGCATATATTTCTTGAGGCCAAGGTCAAGCATAGAAGCAGTAACACATTGAAGGATGTACAAACTGCAGGGTTTGCAGCATGTTTTCTGGTAAAGTGCAGATTTTAGATAATGGAAAATTCTCAGCATCACTAGAGTTTGAATGCCGGAAGTCCTGGGTGGAAACACCTGTATTCAATTGTGACTGTTTTGTTGTTTCAATGCCCTTTGAGTAACATTTATATCAAGGGTCTCAAAGTGAGGAGATGACTGTGATTTTTGTGGTTTTGTTTTTATCTGCTCTGAGTGGCCCAGAGATACGTGCATTCTTTGTTCTTTTCCAAAGTGTTCATCTAAATGTCTTCAGTAGCAGAGAATGAAATGCTTTTTTCTGCTAATGGTTTTCAGCCTGTTTGTTTCAGGAAGTCCTGCCATTGAACACTCCCCAGTGCATTGTGCAGAGTTAGTGCAAGGATATGCATCACAAAAACTCCAGAGAGCTTGTACTTTCTATGCAAGTCAAGCCACTCTCTGCAGATGCCTGGAGTTTTCTAGCTGTTTTGTAAATTGGGACTGATGTGTGGTGGAGCTGAAAGAGGTTTGGTTCTGCCATTCACCAGACTTAGAATGGATGACTGGCTCTGCAATTCTCTTAATTGCTCTGAACCTTTTCCTCATCTGCAAAGCTGAGGACTAATACCTTCTTCATCAGAACTTTGAAAAGATTAAAGAGGATAGAGCTATGTAAAGTTTCCAAAACATTGCCAATTACAAAATAAAAAATATATAATGATAATTATCATTAAACATTAAACTAAGCACTTTCCGTGTATCATGTACTGTGTTAAGTGATTGATATGCATTTTCTTGTTTTATCCTCATTGTAATCCTTTAAGATGAGTAACATTATTATTCCCACTTTACGCTGAAAGAAAAATAGAGGCTTAGAGAAGTAAATAATTTGCCTAAAGCTAGTGAGCCAGGATTCAAATCTAGATCTGCCTTAAATCAAGGACATTTTCTATGCTTGCAAATAAATGCCAAGCACTGTTGTTATTGATAAGATACATGATGAAAATAATTGGAAAACTTACCCTTACAGTTTTTGAGCAGGTAGAGGATGGAACTGAAACATTAAAGCCAATTGAACTCCTGGGAAATTTGGTACTTACGGAATGTTTACCAGAGCAAAGATCTCATTCACAGTTCAGACAGTGAAGAAATAAAATAGGTTTTGTGTTTGACCATTTCAGATTAGAATTCAGAACCAAGCACACAAAATGCTTTAGGATGTTTGTGGGAATAACTCTTACTGTGGTGTGACGAGGATGAGCTTTCTGGCATTGGGATGAAGGCTCAGACGTGCCATCAGGAAGAGGCCATGAGCTCCACAATGAGACTGGCGGTGATGGGGGCTTACAGATTGAATGCCAGGTTGCTCATTTGCTCAGGAGAAGCATCATTCATAGTGCCGATGACATGTTAGAATATCCAGTCATTGTAGCAAAGGTCTGGTTCTCCTTACATAGCTTCATTGAGCTACATGGTGAGAAGCTCCAGGAATTTAAATACAGAGCCCATATTCTTGCTCTAAGCCAGCTTGTGGTCTTGGGTAGTGCTGATTTATAGGGCTTTCTGTGATATCTGCATTATCCGCTGTGGCTCCAGAGCTCTTGACACATAACTGATGAACTAATACTTTCTTTTTCTACTTACTTAATTTTACATTTAAGCAGATACATATGGCTCATGGTTACCATATCAGACAACACAGACCTGGGTGATAAGGTAGGGGAGTACACAAGTGACAATGATAAAGGCTATGACCTTAGAGCTTATAGGAGCTGCTGGAGTCTGCAGCCTTCACCATTGTTAGCTCTGTGACCTTGAGAAAAGTGAAATAAATTACCCAAACCCAAAGCATACATCTATAAAATGGAAATAGGTACGATAAAAGAATGATGGGATTGCTATGAGTATGAGATCATCTACATAAAGCTCCTAATAAAGTTTAAAAGAGTTTTGATAAAATACTAGCATATTATTTTTTTTATTATTATTGTCATATTTGTCAATATTTTTGTAACCAAAGAATATGTAAATTGCTATAAGGTCATCGAGTTTAGAGCAATACCCTGTACTATGATTGAAGCAGACCTAGAAGGAGATATCAGAATATAATTCAGAGAAAGGGTAGCACCTGAGTTTCATTGTCCACTATTGGTAGATACACAATTGCTCACCTAGAAGAGAGAGGATGTGTCAGACAGAGGCTGTGCTTGGATCAAGCACTGAGTTTTGAACAATCTGGTTTGTCTGGGGAATAGGAGAACTACAAGTATGAGTCTGTAGGATTAGGTAAGAGCAAGGTCCTAAAGTCTAGCAGCATAGTGTACCTTTTAGATTGTAGTGATCCATCACATAAATTTATGGAGGAAAATAAGATCTGATTTTCATATCAAAATATAAGTCTGGCCCTGGCTGGTGGCACAGTGGATAAGGTGCTGGCCTGTGAACCCAAAGGTCACTGGTTTGATTCCCAGCCAGGGCACATGGCCAGGTTGCAAGCCAGGTGTCCAGCCAGGTCCATGGCTGGGGACAGGTGAAAAACAACCATACATTTATGTATCTCTTCCTCTCTGCCTCTCTCCCTTACCCTCTCTCTAAAAGTAATAAATAAAATCTTTAAAATTTCTTTAGATTTAAAATATAAGTCTGCCAACTCACTGAGGAAGATATACAAAGGGCCAAGAAGCATATGAAAGAATGCTCAACATCACTATTCATCAGAGAGATGCAAATTAAAACCACAATAAGATACCACCTCACACCTGTCAGAATGGCAATCATCAGCAAATCAACAAACAACAAGTATTGGCGAGGATGCAGGGCAAAAGGAACCCTCATACACTGTTGGTGGGAATGTAGGCTGGTGCAGCCACTATGGAAAACAGTATGGGGTTTCCTTAAAAAACTAAAAATGGAACTGCCTTTTGATCCAGCAATTCCACTACTTGGACTATACCCAAAGAATCCTGAAACACCAATTCATAGGAACCTATGCACA
>PVIW01006549.1:44561-85558 GCA_004026585.1 Noctilio leporinus
GGGGAGGGGGACAGAGGGGAGCAAAAAGGGGATGGATATAATACAACAACAATAAAATTTTTTAAAATAAATAAATAAAATAAAATATAAGTCTGCTGTGGGAAATGAATTGATGGTGAGGGAGGCTGGATATAAGAAGATTCATTGAAAGGAAATCTGGTGCAAGATGAACAAGACTTGATTAGGTTAGTGGTCCTGGTGATATGGAAGGCGGTGGATTTGAGATATAGATAAGAGGAAAAAAATGGCAGAAGTTTTGAAGGAAGAGAAATTAGGACTTCTATACTCAGAAGCCAGATTTAGGAGCAAATGTAAAACATAAAAATTAAAATTAAAAAATAAAAACAACAACACTGGCATTGGTTAATATATCCATTAAACTTTTCAGTTTACGAAGTGTTTATCTTCTTCAATTTTCCCCATAACCCAATGAAAACCTTGAAGGTAAAAAGTGATGAAGCACGTGAAGTGCTTAGTCATGCTGTAGTGAGCTACTGAGCACTCAAATATTGATGACCACAGTCAAGGGTGCTGTTGTCCAAGTTGCTTTATTAAGATAAGGAGGATTTTATCCACTTAAAAAGATAAATTCTTCCCAGAGAAAAGATTTGCTAGATCATAGCACAAAAGAAAACAAGAGATACTAAGACAACATCCGGAGAGAGCCTCTCACATCCAGGTTGAGATACTGCTAAGAGCAATGTCCATGGGGCTCCATGGGGGCCTCAAAACCTGATGGAGAGGCTGCTATTAATTCCTGAACAATCTCTGAGTATGTAGCTGATCATCTGCCTTGCTCCTCGTGTTCTTTCTTTCCAGTATTTGGATTATGTCTTTATTTGGACTTCTTCTTAATGCACATAGTGTAATGGAAAAAACTCTGGCTCGAGGTTAGGCAGTAATGAATTTGCATACATTTCTATTCACTGGAGTTTTGATGGTTTATTTATTTATTTGCTTGCATGTTTATTTGATCTGGGAGGTAGGTAAGGAGAAGTAAGAAAACCTTTTATTTTTTTCCCTTGTTTCTCATCTATCAAAATAAGGCTAGTTTTGTCCATCTTATAGCATTTGTTTCATGTTGGTCACATCCTAACATGTTTTGCAGAAGGGAGAGGCAGAGACAGAGAGGGAGATTCATTTTTGTTCTACTTCTTTCTGTAACTTCTATGTCTTACATGACCCTAGATTTTAACTTATAAATCTGAGGCAGGGCACTAAAGGATTCTATAGGGCACTAATTGATGTTAAAATAGCCTAGGCAGCTTGCTTTAAAAACTCATTAGCCAGAGACAGCTAAAATGGTAGCCTGACAAACGCTTTCAGCCTCAGAGCTGAAATGTGTTTCTAAGAGCCAATCCATGGATGCTGATTCTTTGTGCCCATCTTTCTAGGATGAGCAGGGCTGAGATATCCTCTCTTTGATGTTGTTCACTGCTCTGGACCAGAATAAATTTGACAGTCATGCCAACGACAGTCAATGTGCCCCAATGGGCAGTGACTGCCCATGTTGGTACCATTTATTTCAATTTCTGTTTCAGAAGCTTTAGACATAAAGGGGAAGAGGTCCCATGGCAGGAAAGCATTTGCAACATTGTCTTAAAATTCTTGGTTCCTTTAGGAATAGGCTTTTTATTTTTAAAATTTCCATGATAGTATCTAGCCAATTACAGCCCCTGCTGCCCTGACTACTCATTTATCAGGCAGCATGAGGGAATGAGCCATTTCACAAAAATTAATTTCCAAGTAACTGAAGTTTTCCCTTCAAATGACCAGGTTGTTTGTTTTTATTTTACCTTTTTTATTTGTAGAAATATTGAAAAAAATATTTTGCTGTCCCTTCTGCTTCCTTAAATGAAGTTCATTCAATTCAATATAAATTTTCTCTGAGGATTCAAGGCCAAATTCCAGATGCAGGCTTTGTAGACATGCAGTCTGACAAAATGAGCTGGGGCTTGATACAGGGCTGTCCTCGTACTAAATGCCCCCAGATGTTCTTGGCTCCTTGAACTACTGTGTTTGCTTTTGGGGTGATTTTTAAGAGTTCCTCTCCCCACTCCCTGTATGGCTGGCATCCCAGTTCCCTTCTCATTATCATCAACTTCCAGTGAAATCCTTTTCATCTTTCAATGTGTAGCTTTTCATCTGCTTCCAGTGTAAAACTAGATTACAAAGGTCTACTATTATTGTGACCAGGCAAAAGTGACTAGACTCTGAGCAAAAATAATAGGCCGAGCTCTGCAGTCAAAGCACCTGATTCGAGAGGACTTTTGTTTTTCTGAATTCGTCCCTGGCCACGCTGAAGCTGGACACCTGAGGACTGGAGAGTCCATTGCTCAGACTGAATGAAAAATGGCAGACATGCAAAGCCAGAAGTGTACGTGGTGTAGCGCTTGTTGTTTTGTTCTGTTTATTTATATTAGTGTGAGTATCAACACTCTGACTACTAATGGATTGGAAGGCAAAAGAGGAAGCCCTACTCTCAGAGAAAGACACTTGTTACCCAGTAATAAGTGTAGAAATGGGTCTGAAATCCCATTAAATATGTGCCTTCTTCCAAGATGCCTGTCTTACAGATCCTTCTGAGATGGTAAGTCTTCAAACCACACATTGACACTTTGCTTCCCCTCCTCTTTCATTTTGTAGAATTCTAGAGTCATCCTAGGCACCCCTGCCATGAATCTTTGTTGAAAGGAGTGCTACTAATTCATGTGAAAGTGCTAATGATGGCCACATCTACTTTTAAACAACAGGAACAAAAGATTGTGCAGTTAAATATCAGAAGTAGAAAACGGCTGAAAAAGGGAAGCCAGAGAAAATAAATATCAGTTTTGTCATGTTTTGCAATTTTGCACAAAACTGGCCTTGGTTTTATGGGAATCTTCCTTGGCACTTACTAGAAGGCTGGCTGGTTTAAATTCTGTGAAGTGGAAGTTACAATGTTAAATTGTGCTGGAGTCAGCCAGAAGGGACCTAGCTATGGCTGTCCAGTGAACAAAAGTTTTGAAACTCTTACAGAAAAAGCTACTCTCTCCCATGATTATAGCTTCTCAGATCTAATCCCTCAACCGTCCCCCACCAATAGAGAAATAGTGTTTTTTGCCTTTTCTGAATACTTTGTTAGAAGTCTGCTACTAACATAACAGTTAAATGCAATGTGTGACCCAGGATTGTATCTTAGAATAAAAAATGCTGTAAGATGCACCATTAGGACAATTGTCTACACTTTAATAAAGACTGTCTAGGGACAATTTTTTTTTTTTAATTTTATTGTTGTTGTATTACATCCATCTAGGGACAATTATATTGTATCAACATTTAAAGTTCCTGAATTTGATAATTCTGTTATGGTTACATAGCAGAAAGTCCTTGTTCTTAGAAGGTACATACTCAGGTATTTGCTAATAAAGATTATGATAGCTGTGACTCATTCTCAACTAATACAGAAAAAATATATGTATATAGATGCACATGTGTGCATGCACATACACACACTAATAGAGTGAGAATAATAAAGATCGAAGATTAAAGGGTTAAAAATTAACAACTCTGAATGGAGGTGAAGGGTACCTAGATTGTCATTGAATTCTTGCAATAAGGAAGAGCGGGCTCCTAAGGGGAAATTGAGGTCCCATGTTCAGAGGAAGAAGCAAAGTCATAAGTGTCCAGCTCACTCTCTTTTATTGTAAAACAAAAGTTTAAAATTCTAAGCCCTGGCTGGTAGCACAGTGGTTAAGGCGCCGGCCTGCGAACCCAAAGGTCACAGGTTCGATTCCCCAGCCAGGGCACATAACCAGGTTGCAAACCAGGTCTCCAGTCCGGTCTGTGGCTGAAGGCAGGTGGAAAGCAACCATACATTGATGTCTCTCTCCCTCTCTGCCTCTCTCCCTTCCCCTCTTTCTAAACATAATGAAATAAAATCTTAAAAAAAAAAAAAAAGTTTAAAATTCTAAAGCATTGTCTTTAATGTTTGCCTTTAACTCACATTAAACTTGGAGCAGCACTTTGTGAGCTCTAAGGAACCTTTGTGAGCTCTAAGGAACCTTTGCTGGTAAGGTTCTATAGCGCTATTCCAACTTCTTTCTCCTGTCTAGATGAAAGACAGTGAACACATTGGCTGATCTTAACTCACACATCAATTAATTTAATTGACTTAAGTGTTGTCCTCACATAAAATGCTACCACTTGGATTCTTTTAAAAGACATCAATTTGTCATAGAAAAATAGCATACGCTTGCTTTATTTTTTTTCCGCCAATTCCTTTAATGCCTGTTTTGTCAAATGCTTAGCAACAAAAGGTTGCCTTGGGTAAGAGCTTCTTTGCCAAGATAAAAATAATCTAAAATTTAGATGTGTCTGCAGTGATCATGGCAGTGTAAATTAATTAGCCACACTGAGCCTGAATCAGCATCTCTAAACTGATCTTGCTTTTATGCTGCTCTGTTTTCTAAATTTTATTCACCCTTGAAAGTAGCCCTTTGGATTATGACCTTTTTATTCTCAATCAGAAAACAGAGTTGACCAGTAATTCTTTTTTTCCTTTTTAGGGTTAATGTTAACAATTCATTAATAAATACTGGAATTTGATTTTTTTTTTTTTTTTTTTTGTCAGTGCTTTAACTGAAGGCTACCTGCTGCTGATGAGGATATAAAAATAAGGGATTATCCCTATCCCTGGGGAAGGTGGCATTTTCTTTAAGGTATTAAACATATATATATATATACCAAAAGTTGAATGGTGCAATATCAAACCACAAGCATTGTCAAGAAGGGACTCTAATAGAATCAGGTAGAACTGGCAATTCATATTAGAAGAAATAGTCTGAAAGGACCTTTTGAAAGAGAGAAATTGGAATAACAATTGTGTGTCCTGCAGGCCCAGGTTCCATACTAAAATTTGATAGATCTTACTTAACAATTTCTAAAAGGTGTTAGTTATATAATTTGAAATTCACTTATTTTAAATGTCCAAGGTTTTTTAGTACATGTACAGATCATGCAATTATCACCACAATAAAACTTAATAACATTTCCACCACCCTAGAAACCTTTCTGTAGCTGATTTTCAGTTAATCATTATTTCCACCTCTAGTTCCAGGCAACCGGTAATCAATTTCCTGTCTATAATGTACCTTTTCCTGCCTTATGGATAAATGGAATTGCATAGTATATAATGTTTTGAATCAAGCTTCTTTTTACTTAACATAATGATTTTGAGGTTCATCTACTGCTATGTATCCATATTTTTTAATATCTGAATAATATAATTAATTATATGGATACACCACCTAATTTATTAAGTCATCAGCTGATGGGCACTGGGTTGTTTCCACTTTCTGGCTACTATGAATAACACTGCTATAAACATTCAAGTATCACATATGAGTTTTTGTATAAATATAATGCATATGTTCTCATTTCTTTTGAGTAGGTACTTAGAAGTAGAAATGCTAGGGCATATAATAAACTTATGTTTAACTTTCAAAGAAAGTGACTGTCTTCCAAAGTATCTGCATCACTTTCCATTCCCACCAGCAATGTCTGAGGTAGAGTTTGTCTACCTTATTTCACTTAATTATCATGTAAGCTCAGTCAGAGTGGGGACATAAATCAGGAAAGGGAGCTAGATTGTCTTTCCCAAGGTTCTGCATCCCATAAGTGTAGAGGCTGAGTTTTGACCCAGATATGGCTGATTCCAAAGCATTTTCTCTTTCTCATGCTGCAAATCCAGGAGTTTGAGACACGCTTTTGAGGAGAACTTTCAAATCTGAGTTCAAAGAAAAATAAGGATTGATTAATAATGTCTGCCAAAGACACAGTTGAGGAGATCATGTAGCAACCGTGCTACCTTTTGCTATCATCAGGCTGGGACACTTGTCCCCACTATGCAGTTCTTTATCCTTACTGTTTAGCCTAAATACAAGATTATTTCAGTATAATTAATTGTCTTCTTAACTCCTCTCCCAGCAAACATTCTCTGACTGTAAAACTCAATGCATTATGTTATAATTTGCCTTTTGTTAGTGAAAAACGTTCCAAATCTAAAGACAAACTTACAAAGTTCTTTTTGAGCCCAGGTTTGGGGGCTAGTTCTGGAAGCAAACTTTCAAAAGATTGAGATAATGGTCCAAGGAATAGCATTTTTGCAGTTTGTTTTATACATTAGAATCAAAAGAGAAGACCTAAGGAAGGTTATGTGAAATTCATTGGTGGCAGATTAAGGAGGCAGGAAAAACTAACATGGAAAAAGTCTCTGGTATTAAATAAAAAGTAAAATGGAGAGCTACATGTTCCTTTCACATTAGTGGGTACAGGATAGTTAACATTTAACTTAGTTTACAAAGATAACAGCTGAACCAAAATAGTGAAGAATGTTGGGGTTGTCTTCCCTTAATCTTGCGCTGGATGTATAATGTGTCTCTCGCAGTCTAGAGAAGAGGTCATTCTGACATTTTAAATATATTATTCTAGATGCACATAAACAATGGACAGGGCTTGTTCAAGGTAGACATTAATCTATTATACAGGCCTTAGGACATAACTTCCTACCATAATCTGCTCAGTTAGAAATTTTGTGTTCTGATCAGAATACCCCATGTGGTTACTTTCAGTTATTGAGCTTGTCAAGCTTGTCAAGCAAGCCCCTTGTTTTTGTTCACATGTTTGATTCCTGTATCTCCTACTGCATTGAGAACAACTGGTGGAAAAACTGTTCTATTCTGCTTAGTAATCCTACCCAATAACATGGGACCTGGCTTGGAAAGGGTGCTTAAAGAATGTTGCTTGTTTGAGAGACTGTAGAAATAAATGTGACTATAAGCCATACATCTCCTTATTTTAAATATAGTAAAACAAGGAAGTGGAGATTTTGAATAACATACTATTTCCGCAGAGCCAAAGGAAGATGGAGAGGAGTCTTGAATCCCCAAATTTCTTAATCATTGGGCTGCAGCTAACTTCCTGAATGAAATTGGCCTCTGTCTGTGACTTAATGACTGATGGGCCTGTTAGAGACTGCTGATGCTGGGCTGTGCTGAGGAGAGGATGTCTAAGATACATTGCTCCCTCTTTTATATAAAGAAAAACATGTGGTTTGTATGGTGTGCACAGGGGAAAACATTTCATGAAGTTTTTAATTCCAGATATACTTAAGCAAAAATTAAAATATGTTATTTTGACCCAATGCAGCTGTTGGTGGAGTGACTTATGAATATTGTATAATTACAATAATTACATAATCAACAAAAAAGGATGTGGCATAATGTAATATATACGGCATGATGACTGGGCCCACAGTCCCTTTTTCTCTTTTCTCTCTCTCTCTTTCTCTGGAAAAAAAAAAAAAAAAAAAAATGTTAACACTAGCCAGTACTGAATGATGGAACAGTGAGTGGGCTATCTTCTTTTCCTATAATTTTCATACTTCTCATAAAGAATAAACATTGCAAAGGTTGCTGGTTCAATTCCCAGCCAGGGCACAATAACCAGGTTGCAAGCCAGGTCTCCAGCCAGGTCTGTGGCTAGAAGCAGGTGAAAGGCAACCATACATTGATGTCTCTCTTCCTCTCTTCCATCCCCTCTCTAAAAATAATAAAATCCTTTAAAAAAAATAAACATTAATTATGGCAAAGCTAAATATCATTTTTAAACCTTTAATAATCCCTGAAGCAGCATGTTTTCATCAGAAGAAATGCACCAAGAGACAAGATGATATTAGATCACAAAAATGGTTGGATGTGAAGAATATTTTTGATCATGGCTACAAAAGCATTAAGTCTGATAAGTCTGATTCTCCAGCTTCATGAGAGTTTGGTGGTTGAGATCTTAACCAGCATAGGTGAAGGTGGGTGTTAATGGAGGGAATGTCACAAGAGGAGAGTGGCCTGTAGGGGCTGGTGGCAGGACCAGCATGGTGAACTCAGGAGATTAAAAGGCAGAGTGTCTGGATTTTAGTATATGTATCATTGCTACATAAGGTGGAAGTGAAGAGGCAGGTGTGCATCAAATTTTATGGACCTCACATGGGATATTTAGAATATTGTGTAACTTTTTTATTCTTATGTTATATCAAATTTACGGAGAAATTACTGAAAGAGAGTACAAATGTACTCTTAACCAAACTGGGTACATTTGGTATGAGTATATCCTTTATAAATCATTTACATTATTGTACTATTTGCTCTACCTCTATGTGCATATCCATCTGTACATATTTGTGTTTATTCATATGTGTGAATGTTTATGTGTTTACACACATATACAATGTACTTATTTGTATATGATTATATTATTTATTTAATTTAGTATTTATATATATTTGCCTAAGTCATTTGGGGTAAGTTGGATTAGCACATCCCTTTACCTTAGATTCTTCTATGTTTATTTTCTAAAAGCAAAAATAGTCTCTTACATAAACACAACACAGTGCTGAGAGGTAAATAGTTAACTCTGATGCAATGTTACTAGTTAACCCACAGTGTATATTCAAATTTTGAGAATAATCCAAATATTGTCCATTATAGCTTTGTCATCTTTAGTGTGAAACCCAGATGGATTGTTATGTTACATACCCTTCAATTTCCTTTGCTTGAATATTTTCATGAACAAATTGAGGTCATACCATTTTTGGTTTTGGTGGTTGTGGGGTTTTAGGTGGGGTGGTAGAATGAATACCACCGAAGTGAGTCCTTCTCGGTGCAATATATCAGAAGGCACAGGAGAGTTTACCCTGATGTTGTTGATACTAACTTGAATCATTTGGCTAAAGCAGTCTCTGCCAGGTTGTATCACTGTAGAGTTACTATTTTTCCCTTGTAATTAATAAACAATTTGTGGAGAAAGTCTTTGAGATTATGTAAACACTCTGTTCTCCATCAATCTTTCACTCACACATTTTAGCATCCCCTAGTGATTTTCTAAGTTTGTTATTCTTTTAGTATGTATTATTTGTCAATTTAAGTTAAGGAAGAGTTTCCCCATTTCCCTGTTAATTAGTGTATAAATATCATTATGGACTCATGGATTTTTATTTTATTTAGTGAGTTATAATTCATTTCTATCATTATTTACTTCAATGCTCCAATTGTACCAGATCTGACCAGTAGGAGCCACTTTAAAGGCCTTCAACCATTATCCCAGAGGCAAAGAAAAGCATAGTGTTAGGCTTTAAGCAGATGGGTAAAATAGTCAGATATTTATTTATTTATGTACTTATTTATTTATTTGATAACTTGCTCCACCTGAGGCATGGGGAATAAATTGGAGGAGATTACTTTTATGGAGGGATAATGAGCCAAGAGCTATAAAGAGTGTTGAAGAATCATACTCCAGCTCTTTATCCATCTTCTACTTTATGAGTATGTTTCTAACTTTGTTTTGTGTGTACATGTGTTGGGGTGTGTGTGTGTGTGTGTGTGTGTGTGTTTCTCTGTGGGGGGTCTCGGTGTCTCTTTTTTATCTGAATATACAGTTTTCTTAACAGTGTGTACTTTTCCTCCAACAATTGTACCCTGATGCCTTTGGAAATCCTCTGAAATACATATCTTTTTACTATGGTAATAAGCCTTCAAAAACATAATTGAATTCAGATATTAAATATTGTAAGCACTATCATTTAGCTTCTGATGAAAATGTGCATTATTGTGCTTGAAACGACACCACCACCACCAACAACAACAAAAAAAAACAGTGACTCCCAACAACCCTTTTTTTCCCCCCTCTTGTGAAGTCTTGGTGTGGAATAACTCAATCTCTTTCTGGTTGCATTCTCTGGGATGTGGGAAATAGACTCAGGGCCGTTATGGAGTGATGAGATGTGGTTTCCAATTCTGCAGCCCTGCAGGAATCTGCTCCATTGTCGGTTTTATCACCTTTCCATTTGCCTAGTGTTCCTAGCAGGGAGAATACAACTCTTATCATGGTAGGAGGCCTGGACAGGGACTGGACATGAGATCTGGAGTGATCCATTAACTCATTCATTCAGTCCAATAGTACTTATTGATCCCATATGCTGGACACTCAACTCCATGCTGGGGCTACAACACCAGATAAGAATGATGAGCTCTTACTTCTCAAACTGTGCTAATGTTGCCTCTATTCTTGGTAGGGGTTTTCATTTTTATACAGCTGCTTGACTTCTCTGACCCCTAGTTCCTGATCTGTGCAGCTCAGTTGAGCCAATAGGGTGATTTAAAAGGGAAACCCCCCTCCTTAAACAAGGTAGTAGGTCAAGTTGGTCCACATTTTCTTATCTTCTCCCCAAGTGGCTTTTTTATCATTTTCTCATGAAGTGCTCCTCACTTCTCTTGGTTACTGCGTGAGCTCTATGCCATTCTATGCCATGTTTGCAGACCACTGCACCTTATAGATTTATGCTCTAAGTAACTAGGAAATCATGAATTTTTAAAGATTTTTAGACACAGAATGTTGGTCAGCAGATGCTAGAAGCTTTCAAAAAAATTAAAAAGAAGGTAGGAGATGTTAGAGGAAAAAGACAGGCATTTCTGAGGCAAGCCATTTCATTCCCTTTCTTTTGATGTTTCCATCCTGCTTCCTTTTCATAGGATGGGGAAGGCTCTGTGTAGAGTTGAGAGAAACAGAATTGGGAGAAATTGTGCAAGTTCTGGTGAGTGGAAGCCTTCTTGGGACCCATATCAGTCTTGTTTGAAAAAATATACTCAAAATCAATCAAAAAACTTTTACTAATTCTCCCCCCTGTAGTTTTCCATGAAGCGAAAATACTAATATACTCCATATAAATCTCAGGGATCTAGATATTTACCTTTTATAACTTTCCTTGCAGCTAGATGTGGCCTGTGACTGTCTTATAGCCAAAGGGGATACCTTGGAAGAGCTTCCAAAGGTTCTTCTGGAAAGTTTCTCTAAGAAAAGGTCATGTCCTTTCTTTGCCTTTCCTCCTTTTTGGCTAGAACCTGAACCATGAGGTCTATATGCCAAAGATGATGGAACAATAACGTAGAAGGAGACTGGCCTATAAAACAATACCTGTGTGATAGCAGTCTTTTCCCAAATTATTGTGGTAAAGTTAGTATATAATACTATATATATTTTAGGTATGCAGCATTATAATTTGATATTTGTATACACTACACAGTGTTCACCACTGAAAATCTAGTTACCATCCATTATTGTACCACTGATCTTCATTCATTTCACCCTCCCCCATCCCCCTTGTCCTCTGGCAAACACCAGCCTGTTCTCTGTATCTTTGAGTTGTTTTGTTTTGTAATACCAGTCTTAATTTAGCAACCTCTGTGCTAGATTTACATGAGACAGAAATAAACTAATTTCCTTTTTTCTGCTTTCCTTCTGTTTTGTTAAACACAGCTGAACTTCTCAATACATTCTTATTTTAAACAAAAAGACAGTCTCAGAGAGGGAATGTGACTTAACCATTCAGCTTACCTAACTTGAAGTACAAATCTGTTCCAAAAATCTCCAGCTTCCTCTTGTTGATCCTGAGTTAGGAATGAAATAGAAAATATTGGACATGTGAGAGATATATGTTATTGAGATTGGTAAAGGATCAACAAAAAAACGACAACATAAAGGAAATGTCAAAGAAATGCATATAATGTATTCTGGATATTTTAGAACTGGTAGAAATCCAAAAATTAGTGGATTTCTTTCTCCTTTTTCTTTTCTTTTTAAAGAATAAAGTAAGACAAATGGAGAGATTAATCCATCAGCCAATATTGATCTTCTAGAAAATGGCTGGCTTCAAACAATTACACCTACTGACTGGTTGATATAACAAGTTGTGAGTTGAAATGAAGTGGAATAACTTGGTTTTGCTAGAGTCCCAGAGGGACAAATGTTTGTAAAGTTGAGTTTATCACGATGCTTTTGGAGAAAATTTGTTTAGAAGCTTGGTCTATAGAAACTACAATTGCAATAGCTCTCTCAGTTGTATACACACAGTTGAGTGCCATTTACTGCCAATTTGCCTTCTTTTTATACTGTGGTAACATTTTCTTTGTGTTTAAACATTTTGGTTTTAAAGCATTAAATGACTTATAAAATGGGACCAGTACATGTGGTGAAGATCAATAGGTGAAAATATTAGACTTGGTGTTGATCGGTTTAATGTGAAACCATAAGTTTAATTGTTTTCTGTTTTTTCAAGTCAAAGCAGTGTTTGAAATGTCCTCCTGGGGAAGCAAGTGTCTGACTGACTTAGAATGTAGCCTGAAGAACTATAATCTGAGACTCCGAAGTTCCACTAAACAAGGAGAGTGGGAGTAATTGGAGTGCATTTTGTTAAGATATTACCTTGTTGAGAAAGCCTGCCTTGATGTGTGCTTTCTTGGTTATCTGACCTTCCACACACACCCAGGCACCCTATGAGTAGTATTGTTAGATTGCATATCTATTCAACCTTCGCCATGACCAGAGCAGGTATTATTATTGTTGTTGTTGTTAGTATTATCTTTTTATTATCACTAGTTTGCAAATGTTTTGAGCTTTGTCAGTGGGTTGCTCAAGGTCATATATCAGGTAAACATAAGAGAATTTAAACCCAGATTTTTTTTCTATTCAATTCATGACAATGGAAAGTTATGGAAATAAGGGAAAATTCAGAGGACTGAAGATTCAAAATTTTAACAATGTATGTCAAAAGGTTTGCAATCTGCCTAACTTTAAGAGAATAGATCTTAAATTTTCTCTCCACAGAAATGAATAACTATGTAAAACGACAGATATGTTAATTAACTTGATTGTGGTAATAATTTCACAAATTATGCATGTATCAAAACATCACATTGCATACCTTCAATATGTACAATTTTTATTAATCAAATATACCTCAATAACTCTTGGGTGGGGGGTAAAAATATGATTCAGAAAAAGTATTAAGAAAGCCACTTCAGAATCTTTTGAGGAATAGTTTTCTGTCTTTTATTGCTGATCAGAAAAAAAAAAAAAAAAAAGGTTTTTTGAGGCCTCATCTTCCAGATATTGACACCTGCCATTACATGGTTATGCTGACAACAATCTTTTAGTGACACAAATGTAAGAAATAATTTGATAGCCCTTTGTGCTGACCTTAATAAAATGCTTATTACTTTAAAATGTATATAACCAGTGAATTATCATTTCTATTTTAAGAAATTTGTCCTAAAGAAATCATTGGATATATAATAGTTTTGAAGAAAAGGAAAAGGCATATGTGATATTTTACAGAAAAAAATATTTAATTTAAAATATATATGGTCAAAATTGTGTGGTGTTTTTGTTGGTTTGACTGCTAAAGAGTAGCTAAAGTTCACACTCATCCAATGAAAGGTGACTGTTAGAAGAAATGAAGCCACTTAAGTGATAGCAGTGCAACCAAATCCTGAGGTTTTCCTTGCTGTGGATGTTCTTTAAAAGTTTTTGAATGCCTATAATGCAATTTGGGTATTAACTTCTCTTGGCTGTTCTGCCTCTGTGCCAACAGAGATATGGGAGCCTAGCAACATACTAACATGCTCCTCCAGATTTCCAGTACCTCCATGACCTTGGGCAACTGCTCTTAGCCTCACAGGAAGGTCTTAGGCTACACTAGTACATTTCTGAAATGCATTTATTTTCTCTTCACACTTTCCTTCCCTTAAGACCCAGTAATGAGGAATCCAGAATGAAGTAATTAGACAGTATGCGGTTGAGATGGCTGCCAATTATGCTGATGGAACTGAAGTTTTATTATATTAATAAGGTTGTCTAAGTTGGACTTGGTGCTCTTGGTTGTTGTTGGTGGTGTGAATATTCCTGAGAGAAGTTGCCCAAGTATTTAAAGTGAATTCACCTAAAGGTAAATGTCCACCTTCGATGAACTGGAGTAGCTTTGGAGCCAGAGATCAGTGAGCTCATCCTTGAATTCTGCCTCTTATTAGCTGTATGACTTCAGGCAAGCCATTTAACTTCTGATAGTCTTCTGTAAGTTGGCAACATGAATTTCCATCTATCTGAAAAGATTGTGATTAAATAGGTTAAAAACTGCACAATACTTGATATTTTATATGTTACAATTCTTAACTTTAGATGTGGTTACTTAATTATGGTTGCCACATAATAAACAATCAAAATGTAATTTTTGTTATTCTTAGAAATATCTCATAATCTTTTAGAGCTTTGGAGACAGACTGACATACATTTGAATTTCAGCCCCTACATAGACAAATGCTAACTATTTCATTGTTCTTAACCTTGGTTTCTTTCCCTTGAAATAAGAGCAAAAAATTATAACAAAGAATAGTTATGTCTTGAGACATCATTGTGAAGAATAAACAAATTAATACATAAAATGTGTTTACCACACTGCTTAGCTCAGGAAAGACTTTCTGTTACTGAAAGGGCCAAAGTATTATTGAGATAATCATTTTCAGTAAAACATGAAATTTATTGTTGGTGCAAATTTTTCCCATTTGAATTTGTTCAAATATACAAACCATGTTGGTTGACAATGGGACCATGGGGTTATTCATGTTCTGAATAATTTTGTGATTTAAGGTTTTCTTAGAAATAATTATGTCAAATTAGTTTAAGAATAAGTTTTTGTCTCATAGGATGATTTAAGTCCAAAAGCTCAAAACTCATCAACAAAAATCTATCTCTTTTCTTTCTCCATCTTTGATTATAATCTCCAAATGTGTCTTCATACTTCATATGGAAAGTGAGATTTCCTCTTCCAATGCTCAGATGTTAATTTCAGAAAGAATATGCTCATATCTTTTTTTTTTTTTTGTAATGCTGTTGTGGCAGGTGCAGTTGCTGTCCCCTCCTATGGTGCTGAAATCCCCAGGGGCACTGGCCTCAACTGCCTCCTGACTTCTGCCTGTTCTAATCCTATCAGCAACAAGATACCCTGCCCTTAGGATCAGCAAACCCCTATTTTAGAAAATTCTTCCAATTTCATGTTTTCTGAAAATAGGAGATAAGAAGGGAATTAAATAGAACTGTAATATCTAGGAATGAATTTTTCTTTCCTTAGGAAAGACAGAGCAACTTTAGCACAACCTGGAGAACGTTCATTTATTCTGAAAACACATTTTCACCACCTAATAGGTGCTGGGAAGTTTTCTCAACACTAAATATTCTGAAACAAAGATATAACATTTTGTGGTGTGGGACTCCCACATCTCAAGTGACTGAAGAGACACAATAAACCCAAGTTAACTGTGACAAGTATTATGATGACAGTCAGTGGAGGGGCAGAGAAAGCAGGAGGAGCTGTATTGGTAGAGTCTAAGCTTCTGTAAAGGAGCTGCTCCATGATCTGGAGTGAGTAGACATCATTTTGTCTTGAAATGAGGAGCAGAACCATTCCATTTAGTTAGCTGCTCTCCAACCTCTACCCTATTGGACAGGCTTAAAGAGCAAATTTTTTAGAAGCCCACTGATCACCTGGTACAGTCATTTCCTGCTGATCAAGAGTAAGCAAAGTACAAACAAAAGGGAAAAATGAGAAGAGAATAAAAGAAAAAAGTGGGGAGGAAGACCTGAAAATTGTTTACCCAGTGTCTGTATCCCAATGAGAAGAAATTGAGCTGCCAATAATTGAGCAAGGCTCTCTGATGATATAGATTAAACCAGAAGGGCCAACAGTAAACAAGATGAACTTCAAAAGAGCAGCATCTCTGCTCTCTGGGGACCTCCATTAGTGAGTCACCAGATAGGCAATTACTGTACAGTTCT
The DNA here is from genome assembly GCA_004026585.1 of Noctilio leporinus. Taxonomy (NCBI): domain Eukaryota; kingdom Metazoa; phylum Chordata; class Mammalia; order Chiroptera; family Noctilionidae; genus Noctilio; species Noctilio leporinus. The sequence continues at coordinate 60,258 of PVIW01006549.1, forward strand.
TGTAATGACCTGGATCAAAAGCAAGCATTCTGCACAGTAGGCAGTCAGAAAGCAGGCAGACAAAAAACTGAAAATATGCCATTAAATCTTAATTATTCTTCAAAGGAAAACAAGCACGACTAGGGGGCAGAGAAGGAAGGAATATTCTGAGCCTTACTAATGCCTGGGGCTCAGGGCAGTAGCACAGCTACTGTTTCAACTCTCCTATTTACTTAGCACTGAGCATCTCATTCTGACTTGAGTTGGGCTAAGGCATTTGGTTTACATAAGCCTCCCAGTTTCTCTGACCTGCTGTAGCTTCTTCTGGAGTATATGAAAGCTGTGGTATCAGACCTGGTCTGAGACACAAAGTTTAGATAAGAATGACTGTTTTTGGCCCTGGCTGGTAGCACAGTGGATAAGGCACCAGCCTGAGAACCCAAAGGTGGCTGATTCAATTCCCAGCCAGGGCACATAACCAGGTTGCAAGCCAGGTCTCCAGCCAAGTCTGTAGCTGGAGGCAGGTGAAAGGCAAGCATACATTGATGTTTCTCTCCCTCTTTGCCTCTCTCCCTTACCGTCTTTCTGAAAATAATAAATAAAATCTTAAAAAAAAAAAAAAAAAAGAATGACTGGGGTTTTTTTTGTTTGTTTGTTTGTTTGTTTTACTATGAAAAGCAAACATCTCACCATCCAGAGTTGACTACTGTTTACAGTTTGATTCAGAGTAGTCTCTTAGCACTTGTGGAAATAATACCCTCTGTTCTGGAATTTACAAGCATTAAGGGTCACTAGCCGTGTGTCATTTTGCTGAGGCTCACATCTAAGATGGAAGGAAGACATTGACATTCCAAACTCAATATGTAGTAATAACTAAATGAAAGACTTAAAGAACTTAAAATGTATTGATTTTGAATACTGTGTGTGTGTGTGCATAATTGAGATTGTATATAATATATAAATTTAAATCCTATTTTGATCACTTAGCACTATGATTTTAAAGAACTACAGAAGCAGTTAGCCCTGTATGACCAATGGAAGCACAATGTGAAACCTATATAATTTAAAATTTTCTAGTATTCACATTACAAAATAAACAGGTAAATGGGTAAAATTAATCTTGATAATATGTTTTACTTAACCCAATATATTTACAATAATATCATTTCAATATAAAAATGATCAAGGACACATTGTACTTTTTTTTTTTTTTTTTTTGGTATTCCCTGAAATCCAGCCTGTATTTTACACTTCCAGCACATCTAAGTCACATATCAGATATACCTGGGGGCTGGTGGTTATCATTTTGGGTTAGACTGCATCCCCAGTTCCATTCTGGACTATTTACACATGTAAACACTCACTTGAAAAACTGCCACACAAAAATAAATAAATAAATAAAATAAAAATAAAAATAAAAAACTGCTGCACACTGTATAGATTCTAATGCAGGCACCATGTGACTCTTATCAGCCTAGCAAAATGAACTTGACATCTTATGACCTAAGAGATTCAAAACTAGAAACAGAAACCTGTGATCATTGTCAACCTTGAAAACTGCACCCAACAATGATGACTGAGATCTACTAGGTCAATAGGATTCTCTTCATTAGGAAATTAATACTGGGACAAAGAATATCCACTCAAGCCTGTTTCAACTCCCTCACCCTCCATGTTCCAATTAGAAGTATTCTGTAGAAGAAAGGAAAGGGGGCAGAACAGTGTTCCTAGATCATTTAACTGCTTAAGAATCACCAAGGTGCTTATGAAAATGCAGATTTCCAAACCCTACTTCCTGTTTGTAATTCTGCTGGGTGTATCTGTTTTTGTAGCAAGTATTCTTCCAGTTAAAAAAAAAAAAAGTCATATAGAAGCAACCATTGGAGCCTTGAGATGTTAAGGAAACACACAATCTCTTCACTTTGTTTGCTGAGAACCTCTGTATTTTCCCTCTGATCTCTCATGTTTGGGATGGAGTAAAAAGAGAGAATGGAAACAATTTCTCTGATCAGAACATTGAATTCTCCTCAAAAAATATAGCTTCATTGCACTATGTGGATTCATTTATAATGTGGAACAGAAATGTTTTATTATCCAGATATACTCCCAACAAGTGTTTCCCACACTCTTGATTTGTCCACAGCCCATTCATAAATGCTTGGTCATTGTAGAATCAAGAAACAGGATCTCTGCTCCAAAAGTATTTGTAGATGACTGGACAGATCCCTCAAGAGAAGACAATGTTATACAGCTAGAGTTCATGAGACATGGTATAGATAAGAGCCACTCAAGATCAAGGGATGGTTGAGAAGTATTGTTGGTATCCTCCTAGCTCTTCCATGGTTAATTGCCTTAATAATCAAAACATGACTATGCATATAAAAGTTTCATTTTTCCACTTATTCACATCATCTTCACATGACTCCTTAACCTGACCAAAGAGTTCATCAGTAGGAAAGCTAAATACCAGACCTTGTTATTACTGTTGTTGTGTTCAATACTAGAGCTTCACATTTTATAATGCATCCTCACTTATAAATGGTTCATTAACTCATGCACTCATATATGACATAGATATGAACAATTATGAAACTTGGTGTTCTTAGTATTAACTTATTTTTAGAAAGTACTTCACTATTCAGGAAACATTTACATGTATATTATCTTTTATAGCCTTTGAAACATTTCTCATGCTGAAAACAAGCAGAAATAGTAGAACCATTCTATTTGGTGTCACATCCAAGGTGAGAATGCTGCTTTATTAATGATACATTGGTACTTTTTCTACTACTTCGTGCTACCACTTTTTCAGAGAGGATTAGATTCTCACATATACCTGGCAACTATGCTCTTTCTTAAATTTCTAAGCTTTACCTAAAATAATATTTTGGAGAAGAGATTCTGGCCCAGTCACAGGGATCCTGGAAATGGCTATAGTGAGGGACAGTGAGAATGGGTCCTGCTATACTTGTGTTTTGAGTATGCATACGGAAATGGGCATGAACCAGGTGCTGCTTTCCATTTTCAAATCCTAGTTGGATCACAGAACAAGAAAAGAGAACATTTTCAATCATGCTGTTTGAATCAGTGACCAGAGCTCCAACAGAAAATAACCTGCCTTTTCCCCCCTTTCATCCAAACCTCAGTGGCATCAAACTCTGATGAGTCTGAAGACTGGCTTGTGAAGGAAGCTGGGATGAGATTGCTATATCCTACGATGGTGATTGTTCTTTGTCCCCACAGATGAAACTTGTTACAGGAGCAGGAGAACATTTCCATAGAAAGCAGCAGGCTAATATGTTACATGGACGCATTATTACCTTGCCTCATGGCCCCTGTGCTATAGGTCATAGTGCTGAGATAGTGCTCATGGGGTCACGCCTGTGGAGTAGGGCTTGAGGATCAGAAATCCCCATGTTTTATGTCAAGTTCAAAGTTCTCAGCTTTCCAGTGAATGTGGTCAGGCACTGTTGGTTCCATATTCTGCTAAATAAAGCAAAACCTAACTACATGGAGCCTGTGTTGAAGTTAAGCACCTGATGGCTATATTATCTCCGAGGAGCACATAGGACACATCAATGTAGAATACATCTCATAACAGTACCCAACTCTCTCCTTTGGTGAATGTGAGCATAGAGACCTGAGAGGGAAAGTGACTATTCTAAAACCATATGAGAACCTGATTCTCTTGTCTTCTAGTCACATATAATGTTTCTCCTTCAAGATCAATCCATTTACCTGCCACCTCAATGTTCATGAGCCATTGTCTAGATACTTGGAATAAAACCATAATTCCTTTCCTATGTTTATACAAATGTGAATAATCCCTGGTCCATACCCACCCCAAGTATTACCTCCTACATCTCCTGATACTTTTGTTTCCTTTGTTCACTTGTTTGAGCCATCGTAGCCTTGTTTTGGTCATTAAACATAATACTTCATCCTCAGAGCATTTTTGCTACTGTTCTCCCTGTTTTCAGGGCCCTCTCTTTGGTTCATCTCTAATAGATTCCTTCCCATCCTTTAAACCTCTGCTCACCCACATTTCTTTTCCTCCCTAGAAAAAATAAATAAATAAATAAACCTCTGCTCAAAACTCACCTTCTCAGAGAGTCTCTCCTTTTGTTTGGGGAGGGGAGTATTTATTTTTATTTATTTTTTATTGTTGTTATAATACAATTGTTTTATTTTCCTTTCATTGTTCTTCCCTGCTCCACTCTCCCTATCCCCTCTCCCACAGTCAATCCCAACCTCATTGTCTATGTCCATGGGTCTTTCACATTGGCTCCTCCATAAACCCTTACCCTACTTTCCCCCCACTCCCCTAGTCACCATCATTCAGCTCCTTCTTTCCCCATGTCTCTGATTTCATTCTGCTCATCTGTTATTAGTCTCCTGTATTGAGATCATATGGAATTTGTCTTTTGCTGCCTGACTTATTTCAGTAAGCATGATACTCTTCAGGTCCATCCATGCTATCACAAATGGTAGGAGTTCCTTCTTTTTGCTGCATAGAACTCCCTTGTGTAAATGTACCAAAGTTTTTTGATCCATTCATCCTCTGATGGGCATTTAAGCTGCTTCCAGCACTTGGCTATTATAAATAGTGATGCTATAAACATAGGGGTGCATAGGTTCTTCTGAATAGTGTTTCAGGATTCCTTGGTTATAACCCTAGCAGTGGAATTGCTGGGCCATAAGGAAGTTTTATTTTTAGTTTTCTGGGGAAGTTCCATACTGTTTTTCATAGTGGCTGCACTAGTCTGCATTCCCACCAGCAGTGTACTAGAGTTCCCTTTTCTCTATGTCCTCATCAGCACTTGTTGTTTGCTGATTTTTAAATAATGGCCATCTGACAGGTGTGAGGTGGTATCTCATTGTGGTTTTAGTTTGCATCTTTCTGATGGCTAGTGACGTTGAGCATTCTTTCATATGCCTATGGGCCCTTTGTATGTCCTCCTTGGAGAAGTATCTATTCAGGCCCTTTGCCCGTTTTTTTTTTTTTTTTTTTTTTAAGATTTATTATTTAAATATTTAAATATTTATTATTTAAAGAGAGAGAGGAAAGGAGGGGGGCAGAGAGGAAGAGAAACATCAGTGTATGGTTGCCTTTCTCCTGCCTCCAGCCATGGACCTGGATGGAGACCTGGCTTGCAACCTGGTTAAGTGCCCTGGCTGGGAATCCAACCAGTGACCTTTGGGGTTTGCAGGCCAGTGCCTTATCCACTGTGCTACCAGCCAGGGCACCCTTTGCCCATTTTTTAATTGGGCTGTCTGTTTCCTGTGTTTTGAGTCATATAACTTCCTTATTTATTTTAGAAATCAACTCCTTATCTGAGGTATCATTGGCAAATATGTTTTCCCATATGGTTGGGTCCCTTTTACTTTTGCTGATATTATCTTTCTCTGAGCAGAAGCATTTCAGTTTGATGCAGTCCCATTTATTTGCTCCTTTATTTACCTTCTGCTGGGTGAGACTATCAGTGAAAATATTGCTACATAGGATAGCTGCTATTTTTCTGCCTATGTTTTCCTCTAGGACTTTTATGGTGGCACTGCTTATGTTATATATTTTATCCATCTTGAATTTATTCTGGTGAATGGTGTAAGTTGGTGGTCTAGTTTCAGTTTTTTGCATGTTCTTGTCCAATTCTCCCAACACCCCCCCTCCCCTTGTTGAAGAGGCTATTTGCACTCCACTTCATGACACTTACCCCTTTTTCAAATATTAGTTGCCTGTAGAGGCATGGATTTATTTCTGAGCTCTCTATTCTGTTTCATTGATCTGTATGTCTGTTTTTGTGCCAGTACCACTGTTTTGATTACAATAGTTTTGTAATATAGTTTGATATCCAGTATTGTGACTCCTCCTACTTTGTTCTTCTTTCTCAAGATTGCTTTAGCTATTTGAGGTCATTTTTGGCTCCATATAAATTTTAAAAATTTTTGTTCTAGGTCTGTGAAGTATGACATTGGTATTTTAATAGGGATTGTGTTGAATCTATAGATGGCTTTGGGTAACATGGACATTTTTTTATGTTAATTCTTTTCACCCATGAACATGGTAAATGCTTCCATTTATTTGCATCTTTCTTAATTCCTTTCTTCAGTGTTCTTTAGTTTTCTGAGTACAGGTCTTTTACTTCCTTGGTTAAGTTTATTCCTAAGTACTTTATTTTTCTTGTTGCTATAGTAAATGAAATTTGTGTTCTAGTTTTTCTGATGTTTTATTGTTGGTGTATAAAAATGCCTTCGATTTCTGGATATTGACTTTGTATCTAGCTATTTTGCCAAATTAATTTATTAGCTTGAGTAGTTTTTTGGTGGAGTCTGTTGGGCTTTGTATGTACACTATCATGTCATCTGCAAATAATGACAGTTTTACTTCCTTCTTTCCTATTTGGATACCTTTCATTCATTTGTCTTGTCTGATTAGTATGGCTAGAACTTCCAAAATGATATTGAACAGAAGTGGAGAGAGTGGGCAGCCTTGTCTTGTTCCTGATATTGAGGGAAAAGTTTTCAGTTTTTGCCCATAGAGTGTGATGTTAGCTGCAGGTTTCTCATATATGGCCTTTAATATGCTGATATATGTTTTCTCTATTCCCATCTTGCTGAGCACTTTTATCATAAATGGGTGCTGCACTTTGTCAAATGCTTTTTCAGCATCTATTGATATGATCATATGGTTTTTGCCTTTCAGTTTTTTTATGTGGTGTATTACATTTATTGATTTGTTAATGTTGTACCATCTTTGCATCCCTGGGATGAATACCACTTGATCATAGTGTATGATCTTTTTAATATATTGCTGGATCCAGTTTGCCAATATTTTGTTGAGGATTTTGGCATCTATGTTCATCATAGATATTAGCCTATAGTTTTCTTTCTTTGTTGGGTCTTGACCAAGTTTGGAGGTAAGAATAACACTGGCCTCATTGGAAGAGTTTGGGAGTCTTTCCTCTTCTTGGAATAGGGTAAGAAGGATAGGAGTTAGTTCTTCCCTACATGTTTGGTAAAATTCACCTGTGTAGCCATCTGATCCAGGGCTTTTATGTGCCTGGAGTTTTTTTTATTACTTCTTCAATTTCACTGGTTGTTATTGGTCTATTCAGGTTTTCTGCTTCTTCCTGATTCAGTTTTGGAAGATTATATGTTTCCAGAAATTTGTCTGTTCACTCAGGTTATCTTTTTTTTTTTTTTTGTCATATAGCTAGCTATTCATAGTAATTTCGTACAATCCTTTGTATTTCTATGATATCAGTTGTGATTTCTCCTTTGTCATTTCTCATTTTATTTATTTAGGTCCTCTCTCTTTTTCTTGATGAGTCTGGATAATGGCTTGTCAATTTTGTTTTATCTTTTCACATAACCAGCTCCTGAATTTATTGACTCTGAATTGTTCTTTTCTCTATGTCATTTAATTCTGCTTTGATCTTGATTATTTCCTTCTTTCTGCTAGATTTGGGTTTTGTTTGTTATTCTTCCTCTGGTTCTTGTTGCTCTAGGGTTAGGTTGTTTATGTGAGCTTCTTCGAACCTTTATAGATAGGCCTGTATTGCTATAAATTTCCCTCTCATGACTGCCTTTGCTGTATCCCATAGCTTTTGAGTTGTTGTGTTCATTTTCATTTGTTTCCAGAAACTTTGATTTCTTACTTGATCTTAGTATTAACCCAATTATTATTCAGTAGCATGTTATTTAGCCTCCATTGACTGAGTGATTTGGGGCTTTTTCCTTGAGTTTGGTTTCTAGCTTCAAGCCATTGTGGTCTGAGAAGATGCTTGATATAATTTCAATTTTTTTGAACCGTGGAGTCTTGTTTTATGTCCTTCCATGTGGTCCATCTTTGAGAAAGTTCCATGTGCATTTTTTTAAAAGATTTTATTTATTATTTCCAGAGAAAGGAAGGGAGAGAGTCAGAGAGGGAGAGAAACATCAATGTATGGTTGTCTTTCATCTGCCTCCAGCCATGGACCTGACTGGAGACCTGGCTTGCAACCTGGTTATGTGCCCTGGCTGGGGAATTGAACCAGCGACCTTTGGGTTCGCAGGCCAGCACCTTATCCACTACCTTATCCTGGCTACCAGCCAGGGCTTCATGTGCATTTTAAAAGAATGTGTATCTTGCTGCCTTGGATTGAAAAGGTCTAAATATATCAGTTAAGTCCATTTGATTTAGGGTGTTGTTCAATGCCATAATGTCTTTGGTGTTTTTTTTTTGTTTTTTTTTTTTTTTTGCTTGGAAGATCTGTCCATTGTTGACAGTGGGGTGTTACTATGAGTGTATTATTGTCTATATCCTTCTTGTAGTCCTCCAAAATTTTTCTTACATGATTGGGTGCTCCTATATTGGGTGCATATATGTTTATAAGGGTTATATCATCTTTATGGATTGTTCCCTTTAGTATTGTGAAATGTCCCTCTTTGTCTCTTTTGATGGCCTTTGTTGTGAAGTCTATTTTGTGTGATTTTTAGTGTTGCTACCCCAGCTTTTCTTTCATGTCCATTTGCTTGGAATATTTTTTCCATCCCTTCACTTTCAGTCTGTGAGGATCTCTTGTTCTGAGGTGGGTCTCTTGTAGACAGCATCTATTTGGGTCATGTTCTCTTATCTAATTCAGCTACCCTATGTCTTTTGATTGGAGCATTTAACCCATTTATATTAAAGGTTATTATTGATATGTACTTATTCATTGTGACTTTTTCTCTTTGTACCTGTGTTTCTCTCTCTCTCCTTTTCTTTCTCTTCTTATAGCATAGCAGTCCCTTTAATATCTCTTATAATGCCGGTTTGGTGGAGATATATTCTTTTAGCTTTCTTTTGCCTTGGAAACTCCTTATTTCACCTTCCATTTTGAATGAGAGCCTTGCTGGGTAAACTAGTCTTGGTTGGAGGCCTTTGCTTTTTATTGTTTAGAGTGGTTTTTGCCTCAGAGTGTTTCTTCTTGGTGATTATTTTCATAGTTGCCTATGCACTCCATCACATTACTCTGTTTACGGTTCTCTTAATACTGATCAACATCTGAAATAACATTCTGACCAGAGTGTTTAATCAATTTTTAATTTTTATTTCTCTCCCTTAAGGCTGCAATCTCCAGGAGGATTTTATTTATCACTCTAACCCCATCACCTGGAACAGGGTGTTTCAAAAAGAAAGGCCCTACTCAATTAACATATGTTGAATTAATAAGTAAAATTCACTTTTATTAGCATGGGAATATTTTTTGAAATCAGGAACATCTTGAACTGGATATCTGTCTTAGTTTGGGCTGCTATCAAATGATATCATAGACTGGTAGTTTAACAGAAATTTATTTCTCACAGTACTGGAGGCTGGGAAGTTCAAGATTGCAGTGCCAGCATGGTCAGGTTCTGGGGAAGGCTCTCTGCCTGGCTTACAGACAGCTGTCTTCTTTCCATGTTATCCCATGGGGGAGAGAGAGTGATTCTCTCTTTCTTTCTCTCTCTCTCTCTCTCTCTCTCTCTTCCCCCCTCCCTCCCTCCCTCTTCTTCTTCCTCTTCTTATAAAGCTACTAATCCTATCATAGATCTCAACCCTCAGGAAGTCACCTAAACCTAATTACCTCCCAAAGATGTGTCTACAAATATCATCATTTGGGGGATTTGGGTTTCCACATAGTGAATTTTAGAAGAACACAAACAGGTAGTTTGCCCTCTTTTTTAATACATCTAAATAACTATATATCTGTAACTCTACCTATAAATATGTCAACATCTATCTCTATCTATATCTGGAGTTTCCCTCTTTAGAACTATTTTATGAATTTTTCAGTCATCTCCAACTTTTTACAAGTTGACACCCCACTCTTGATTGATGGCACTACTTTCTTAACTTCCAGCACATAATTGTTGCATAGATTTTCAAACAAAACAAAATTCAGCTTTTAATAATTTCCACTTTGGAACTTTTTGAGAATTTAATGATAATTTTGAAATAAATAGTCTATTTTTAAAGTTATTAAATCAAATTTCAGATCACCAGAATAGAAAAAGCCATTTCCTGGATTATAAAATGTAAAATCAAATGATTTGGTCCCTACTATTTTTTGAAGGGAAGTGACTTTTATGGGATTAAAAATAGCTGCTTCTCCAAGGTTGCCTTACCTGTCTTATTTCCTCCCTATGCTTCTTTCTCTTCCTCTATCTTCATTTCCTTTGCTATCTCCTTTTTTCTTCCCATCTTGAATCTCTCCATCCCCTTTTCTGAAACATTAAAACCGCAGTCTAAAATGAATGCATGTTCATATTTCTCAATGGTGATTCCTGAAAGCTTACTTTTCAAGGCAATTTTTAAAAAGAAAATCCTACTCTCTCAACACAAAAATGACTCTCAGCAGGTATGCTTCAGGAATAAAGAAATTATCACTGTGCTCCCAAATATGCAAGATGCTACATTACTACAAAGGAGCTTACCTTAGGGAATAGACTTATATTCTTTTTTACCTGAGTTCAATGTTGTTGTTGCCAAATGGCTATATTCTTTACTCAGGATAGATGTAGTTTCCCATGATAACCCTGGTAAGTAACTATAGCGCTATCAGGAAGGAAGGTAGAACTATGTAGTTTAATAACGGTCTAACTGACAAAGCACCAGATTACAAAACACAAGAAGAACAAAACAAATGATAAATAAATGAGAGAGCAAACAGGATAGCAGTTGGTTTCTGATTCGTATATGGAAGGACACTTAAACCCAGGGAGAAAATTCAAGTGCATTATGATGGGAAATGTGGTAGCAAATACAGCTTTATCAGTATTCTTGGGAAGGCAAAGAAGAACTTGTTCCAGTCTTGCTTCCACATGGACATGTTTTCCTCTTGCCTCCAAAACCTCAAATGTGTCCATTGTGTCATCTGGTAATAAGTGCTCAGCTCTGTGACAAGAAGGCCAAAAAGCTGTGTTTGGTATCCATAGAGTTTGCAAAGAGATTAACAGGGCCTAAAAGAATAAAGAACATCTGGAAACAAAAGCTTTGCATTTTCCTTTTGTCTTGAGTGTGTTAGAAATCTGAGTATTGGGGATCAGATAACTGAATTTACTTTCATGTTGACAACCTAGTACCCCTGTGACTCAAGCAGGCAAATAGAATAGGACTGATCAAGTCTCTACTGGAAGCACTTACAGCCCAGATGGTGACTGTTAGTGTGATTTCTGTTTCAGGTTGGTCTGATCTGAGTAGTAAGTGGAGGCGGGAAGGAGGAAGATGAAGTTGTAAAGCTTCATTTTATTCTAGCAAAGATAGGGGTCTGAGGAGGTATATGGGAAATCTGTGCATCTACCCCTTCAATTTTGCTGTGAACCTAAAACTGTTCTTAAAAAATGCACGATCTTAATAAAAATGAGTAAGTAAATAAATAATAGCTAAATAAGTGAATTAGTAAGGTAGATATAAAAGCTAACAGAGCTTTAAGAGGGATGGTATTGTTCTGTCATAAGATAAATTGATACATATTTAAAATTTTAAGAGTTTCTTTGAGCAAAAATCAATTTGAATCAGGCAGCATCCAATCTAATAGATAGAAGGAAGCTCCAAGGATATGTACAAAATGAAACACTATTATAGGCAGAAGAGAACAGGAACAATGATGTCATACTAGCAAAAAGTGGGTCAGTGATTGTGAGGTCACTTTTCTCTTCCTTCCTTCCTTCCTTGCTTCCTTCCTTCCTTCCTTCCTTTCCTTCTTTCCTTCTATCTTTCCTTCCTTTTTTTCTTCTTTCTAGAAAAAGGAAGGAAAGGAGAAAGAGAGGGAAAGAAACATTGACTGTGAGAGAAAAACATTGATTAGTTTCCTCTTGGACCACATCCTGACCAGGGACCAGATCTGCAACCTAGGCAGGCATGTGCCCTGACTGGAAATCGAACCTTTTGCTTTGCAGGGTAATACTCCAACCAATGAGCCACACCAGTCAAAGCAATGTCACTTTTCTTTAGGGGTTGGATGACATAACTAGTGCTGATCAGGTGATTCCTGATTGACTGCTTTAAGATCCCATTTCTGGGAAAGTAGAAACTATATTTAAGTTATTGCTTGGTGATATGGGGCTTAGAATAAATGTCTCCATTTTGGGCTTGTGTTCTTGATTTTAACAGTTCCAATAGGTAGGCTGTAGAAGAAATAGAGCTTGGGTATAGCCTTAATTGATGAAACAACTTTTTTCTTATTATTATAATATGAATTAACTGATGGAAAAGAACAAACAAGTAAGCAGGCTGGTGGTTCCATTTCCATGGAACCATGAATGTTGCTGATGTGCATTCTTTCTTTTTATTTCCATATGTCTCTCTAATACAGCTGCAAACTTGCCCTATGCTTCTGATATACAACCTTGTTTTTGAAAATTAGCATGGGTGTGTTCACATTGTTATACAAACTTTCATGTGTATTATTTCCAGTAAAAGTCTTATATACTCCATCAAATCAGCCAAATCATGATTTACTGACTTAGGTTTTAAAGGACAGATGAGCATGACCAAGAAACCAGAGAGAAGAAAGTACAAATGGCACAAATGGAAAGTGGAGCTCGGCCATGATGGGTGTACATGGACATAAGGAACAAAGAAGGTGACACAGAAAAATCTTCAATGTTATGTTTCAAGCTATTCTGTGGCCCCCAGAAATCCATTTAAATTTGTGGAAAGACCATTCAAAGATTTTAGCAATGGGAAATGTATAAATGAGTCTTAAAGATGTAGATTTTGACTAAATGGAGAAAAAAGAAAGAAATTGTTAGCTGGTCAGTCAGTGCAGATGTGATTGCCTTACAAAATGCCTTTAACGCCACAGGAAAAAAATAATTTTTGGTCTCTAATATGGAGCCCCCAAGGCCATTTGACTTATGGCCATGTTATCCTCAGGCAAAACATCATGCATGCTTAATTAGTTCTTGCAACACATCTGAGACTTATTGTTTCTGAAGCAAAGAGTGACTTTAGGCCATGGCCAGCATTTCTGCTGAGCCTGGGAAATAATAGGACTTTCCTCTCTCACCACAAGTGTGATAGGGACTTTTGTCAAAGCATCTGGTCTCCCCATCTGGACACTCAGGTTCCTCCATGTCTCTCTTCCTTGAAGCCCCAGAAGATGAATCTAAACACTCTAGTAAAATATTGGAATAATGCAGGGGAAATTGGATGCAAATGCAAGCCCTAGCCATTCACCACTCTTGTTGATAAATTCTATCTATACAGATACATCTCTTAAGGTCCTCTTTAACAATCACAAGCAACAACAATAAAGAATCTCATAAGAAGATATTTTTGAGAGAAAGAAAAAACATATTTGTATAACTTTTATTACAGTATACTGTAATAATTGTTCTACTTTATTATTGTTGTTTTTAATCTCTTACTATACCTGAGTTATAAATTAAACATCATAGGTATGTACATATAAAACAAAGCATAGTAGATACAGGATTTGGTATTATCTACAGTTTCAAGCACCCATTGGGGGTCTCAGAATATATGCCCCATGATTAAAGGGGAATTATCTCATCCTTCAGAAAAAGTTTTATATCCCTTGTTCCATTCTATTATTGTTATTGTATAATAAAAGTCCTGGACTTATTCAACTAATATATATTTTATAAAGATTTGGACAAAGATTATGAGGTGTCCATCTAGTATACTCCTTTCAGTTATGTTTGATTTCATTGTCTTTGACACCTCTTTCGTAATTCTATATGTTGCAGAAAACTGACACTACTGCAAGTGATTCTTAGCCATAGAAAAGCAAAGAAATTGTGTCCAGTTGAATGCACCTGAGTTTTGCTCCATAGATATTGGACAGATTTTCTTTTAGGTTTGAGTTTATTTGTATATTCATCCCAGCATTCTTGGTTAAATGACCATCTTTTTAAATTTTCCTTTGAACTGGTTGTAACATGTTACTATCCTCTTCATTAATTAATGAGGTAAAAATAAAATCTTTGACACATTCATTTTACATTTTTGTTTATGAGTTGTGATTTTATTTTATAAAAAATAGACATATTTTTTAATGAATTTCTTCTATATTAAGCATGTACACAACTAAAATCCTTTGCTGATTCAGGAAGTAGAAAACTAGGGCTAAGAGGAAGAACCTTGAATTAGGTTGCTTTAGTTTGTATCTTACCATACTATTTATTAATTAGGTGTTTAAAGTTAAGCACATCACATGATACCTCTGAACTTCCATTTTCCCTTATGTAACCTGGTTATTAGAAGAATTCCTACTTCAAATAGTTGTACAAGGATTAAATGGCATAATCCATGCACAATATCTAGCATTCAAGTAAACAATCTAGCATCTCAGCTGTTGTTGTAATTATTATCACAAATTGCATTTTAATTCATTAGTTGAATAACATGTTCAGCTTCTGAATGATGTCACCTGCCAGCTCTTTCATGCAGCCCCACTGGCCTGGTTTGAGTTCTTCTAAATGCAAAGCCTGAGACAAGACTTAGAATGGGTAGTTTTTGTAGAGAGACCTCTGGAAAAAGAAATGAAGAAAAAGACAAGAGAGAAAGACATTAAAGAAGAAAAGAGGAAAGAGGTGACTTTTTCTTTCATGTGAGTACTAGCAGGAAGCTGGAGCTCAGTCTTGCTGGGAACACTGTGACCACTGCAGCTCAGAGTAATCTTTCTAAAGGCAGCAAACTGGGACATCAGCCATTGGCACCCATTGCTCATTGATTCCTGGTGTCATCCAGGGACATCAACTCCTCCATGATGTCAGGCTACCCAGACTGAGAGCAGAATAAGCCCCTATGGCTTTGGATTAATCAATGGTGCAAAGGCAGAAGCTTTAGGAGGAATTCTGTGCTGTATATGAAAACTGACCATCACAATAACCATATTGGATACTCAGAGACAGGCCAAAGGTCTATGACAGGGACACAAAAGTGTCTCCCATGCACACCCTTGAAAAATAACCAAGTTTCCTGCCCAATCTCTTTTCACACCCTGGCAGTATTCTCTGGGTCTCCACACCCTTCGAAGGAACTGAAAGGATAAAGGGTATGGGAACAATAGCTGTAGCAGGAATTTCCAGGTACAACAGGATGAGCAAGTTGTTTCTTTAGTGGTGAGGTGAAGAAGATCCCTCTCTACCTTAGCTCCAAAGACCTATGTGGCCTCAGCATAGGGGTTTGCAGAAAAATCCCTTGTTTGACTTGTCCTGTACAGAAGGCTTCAGGGAGGGCTTTAGGAAAGATAAGAGGGGACTAACTTATCCAGTTATTGGTTCTAATTCTACATTTTAAATGGATGACATTTGAAATTTATATGGAGATAGAGTGGACTGCTGATATTATAACAGTTGCTGTAGTTCAGCCACTTACTGAACATACTGCCAGACTTTTCACATATACTATCTCAAAACTATGACAAAAGCAAAACCAGAGAGACATTGAGAAGTTCAGTGATCGCCATGGATGGGGAAGAGGGAGGGTGGGATGAACAGGTGGAGCCCAGGGGATTTTAAAGGAACTGTATAGTATTGCAATAGTGGATATATGATGTTATAGATTTGTCAAAATTCATAGAACTGTACAAGACAATGAGTATACCTTAATGTAAATCAGGGAGTTAAGTTAATAAGAATGTATCAGAAGATGAAGGCATAGGCAGATATATTTCACCACCCTGCACAACAATAACAAGAAACACAACTATCTCAAAACTAACAACAACTAGAACTACCAGAAAATTGAATTGCATGGAGTCCAACATACAATGATATAAAGAAGCAATACTCATCCTAACAGGTAGGAGGGGTGGAGCAGGGCAGAGAGGACACAGTGTGGCAGTGGCAGCAGCAAGGCAGTGGTTCTGGATAGCTGGCAGAAAGTACAGCCACACATTATAAAAGTCAGGAGGGACACCTGGGGAACAATCCCAGCCCCAGGCAGCTCATGGCTCCAGCACCGGAAAAAATAAAGCCTCATTGCTTCTGACTGTGAAAACTAGTAGAGGTTGGGGTATTGGAAAAAAACTGCCAGTCTCTCAGCAGAGTCCAGTTTTTAGAGGGCCCCCATAGTCCTAGAATATCTGCAAACTCACCCACTCTGGAAACCACAACCAAGACAACGGTAAAACTAACGGGGTGCCAGTTCCATATGGGAAGCCAGAGAAGTACCCAGAAATGAGGTGAGTGCTGAGCAAGCAGTATTGTTCCCTCTCAGACCCCTCCTCCATGTACAGTGTCACTATGTGGAGAAACAGGTCACCTGGCACTGATGAATACCTAAAACTCTGCCCCTTACTACATAACAGGTACAGCGGCTCTCCCTGATACACAGAGGCAAACACAGGTGGAGGTCAAGTTAAGGAAGCAGAGAAGTATGGGCCAAAAGATGGAGCAAATCAAGGTTCCAGTGGGAGAACAAAGTGACAAGAAGATAGCTAACCTAATAGGTGCAGAGTTCAAAATACTGGTAATAATGCTATTTACAGACTTGACAGACAAGATTAAATATGACAAACATATAACGGGGAGAAATGAAGGCTATGTTAAGTGAAACAAAGGAAAGTCCACATGAAAACAGTAATGAAGGGGAAAAAATCAATTATTTGGAACATAAAGAAGAAAGAAATAGTCATCCAGTACAAAGTGAAGGAATAAGAATTGAAAAAATTGAGGAGAGGCTTAGGAACCTCTGGGACAACTTTAAATGTGCCAACATCTGAATCATAGGAGTGACAAAAGGAGAAGAGGAAGAGCAAGAAATTGAAAACTTATTTGAAAAGATAATGAAGGAAAACTTCGCATATTGGTGAAGGAAATAGACATACAATCCAGGAAGCACAGAGAATCCCAAACAAGCTAGACCCAAAGAGAACCACACCAAAACACATCATAATTAAAATGCCAAAGGTTAAAGATAAATGGAAAATCTTAAAAGCAACAAGAGAATAGTTATCTACAAAGGGGTTCCTATAAGGCTATAAACTAATTTCCCAAAAGAAACTTTGCAGGCAAGAAGGGAGTAGAAAGAAGTATTCAAAGCAAGTACCTACAACCAAGACTACTCTATCCAGCAAAGCTATTCTTTAGAATGGAAGGGCAGATAAAGTACTTCCCAGACAAGGTAAAGCCAAAGAGTTGGGGTGCATCATCACCATACATTTATTACCTGAAACATTAAAATAACTTAGGTAAGAAAAAGAAGAAGATCAAAACTATGAACATTAAAATGACAACAAACTCATAACTATCAACAACAGAATCTAAAAACATAAACATAAGCAAACAACCAGAATAGGAGTAGAACCATAGGTATGGGTATCATTTGAAGGGTTATCAGCTAGGAGGAGGAAGAAGGAGAAATAGGGAAATGGTGCAGGATTAAGAAGCATAACTAGTAGATACAAAATAGTCAGGGTGAATGTTAAGAATAATATAGGAAAGGGAGAATCCAAAGAACATACAGGCATGACCCATGGGCATGAACTAAAGAAGGTGGGGAAACTGAAGGGAAGGGAGTACTGGGTGGAAAGGAGAAAAGGGGAAAAAATGGGACAACTGTAGCAGCATAATCAATAAAATATACTTTAACAAAAAATGCATCAGTATTGGTTCATCATTTGTAAAATAGATTCACACTAACACAAGGTGTTAACTAACAGGAAACACCATCAGGGGAGGAAGAATGGCATATGGGGATTTTGTACTTTCTGCTCCATTTTCTGTGAACATGAAACTGTTCTAAAAAATAAAGATTTAATTAAAAGAAAAAACTTTGCAATGAACCCTTGCATGTGGTTATTATTACCTCCTTGTAATAGAGGAGAAAAGGAGGCTCTGAGTGCCACACAGCTTTCAATAGCATTGCAGGCTCAGGGATCCTGGTTTATGTGGTTCTGAAACAACTGTTCCTGCCACAATGCCATCTCTTTTACCTCTTCACTGGCCTGCTTTCCTGTTCAGTGCTCTCTGCTCCACAGCAAGTTGCCTTCCTTCCTCCCCATCTCTACCATTTGACAGGGCTGGGTCCTCCAGGGTCCCCTGTCAGGGTGTCTGCAATGGAACTTTCCAGGAGAACCAGTACATCAACCAGAAGCTTTCTAATGATCCTGGGAGGTGCCATCAATCCTCTCCCCCACTTCACTGAGGCATCTCAGGGCTGTGATATATGGCTCCATCTAAGTGCTTCTGGTCTTTAAAAGGCCTGGTCCGGTGGCAGCCCTGGGAACCAGGCTCATTCATTTACCCTTTTGCTAATTTATAATTCAGTTGACACAACTCACTGCTGTTTTATTTGTCTCAAATGAATGTCAAGTGGTACAGAGGACAAGGTATTTGGGAGCTAAATTAACTAAATCATCCCATGAGTTAGTTAGACCTCACTGAAATACGACACCCTCTATCCTTTTCCCACTTTTTATTTTTTAACATTTCACCAAGAGCCGCCCTCCTATTCCAGACACTTCTACATTTTTCTCTCAGCCCTATACCTCAAAATAATTTACTCTGGATGGAGTAGCAGAGCTAGGAGTATAATGCTCTAAATATATAAATAATAATGAGAACCTTTAATAAAATCCGACATAAGTTATGCAGCAGACATCAATTACAATGGATTTTAAAGGTTTTGGTCTAGAACCTGGGTGGTGTTACATTTAGACCAATAACTGTAACCATGATTTATGTGTTTGCAACCAAAATGGTTTCAGTGCCTCGATATATGTCCAAAGTGAAATTTATAGTCTGCTACAGAATGTATAAATAATGAACAGCCATATGTCATCACACATTTAAAAATGTGACTTCTTCTGCAACTGCAATGGGGTAAAATGAATTAAAATCTTAAGTTTGTTGGGAATCAACTTATTTGGGAGTACTTTAAGGAATGCGCACAAATGCAAACACTGATTTAATATGTTTTTTCAGAGTCAAAGAAAAATGGCTGTTGTAAAAATGACAAACACTCTTGGGAAACCTCAGGAGTCATCAAATTAAACAATGGCATGAGAGAGAAGGAGAACTAGCTTGAATGTAAATGGAAAGACACTGGAAGGAATTTTCCTGACTCTGCTGTGACCTCAAGTTATTATAAAGGCCTTTAATATGGCCAAAATAAGTGAAATAAATTGGTGATGGCATTTCACATTACAGTTTCCCATGAAGTTCATATAAGATTTATGGAGACTGGAGAGCTGCCACCATGAAGCCCTAAGCCTACTCACTTATATTGAGTTCTCCTGCAGGTGGTACCACCACTCTGAGGCTCAGCCTCGTCACCTAAAATGGGATGAATATGAGCCCTGGCTGGTGTGGTTCAGTGGATTGAGCATGGATCTGCAAACCCAAAGGTCGCTGGTTTGATTCGCAAGTCAGGGCACATAACCAGGTTGCATGCCAGGTCTCCAGCCAGGTCCTTAGCTGGGAGCAGGTGAAAGGCAACCTTACATTAATGCTTCTCTACTTACCTTCCTCCTTCCCTGCCCTCCTCTCTGAAAATAATGAATAAACAATCTTTAAAAATAAATTAATAAATAAATAATAAAATGAGATGAATAAATTCCATTAGACAGAGGTCCCTGGAAGGTTTAAAACAAGTAATAAAAGTTATAAAAGCAACTAGTACAGTGCCAGGCACAGACAGAAGACACTTGGTAAATTTTAATTCTGACCTTTTCATAATGGATCCTTTAGTGGATGGTAAGTTGTGAGAAGCATGAATCATCTCTTATTCATGTGTCTATGTTTGATGCCTATCACAGACCTGGTGGTTAGCCAGTATTAATGCATCCTTGCTGAATGGATCAATGAATCAATGAAGGTGTTTCCATAGCTCTAATAGCCATTGTAGAAGTCCAGATGACAGGAAGAGTTATGAGGCAAGAATGTGTTGCATAAAGGCAAGAATGTGTTGCATACTTGAGATGGAAGTTGCTAATGTATATTATAAATTCTCTGGCATGAAGAACTTTTTACTACATTGGCCTGGCAATTTCAGCGCGTTGCTCACTTCCTTCTGTTTGATTCCATGATGGAAATTCATTTTTTGCTGACACAAACCATGTTTTTTCTGTAAGTTAGGATTTGGAATAGAAAATGATTATGTCTATTTTGTGTATGAGAATTAGGGGAAGATAAAAGAGCATTTCATTTAGTTGTTTTTCTCAGCCTTTGTTCACATAGAACCAAATAACTCCTCAGTGCAGTAAAAGAAAAAAATATCCCTCACAAAGTCAATTTATGTTTTATAAATCATAGATAAATGGAAAGAACCCAAAATAGATTTAGAGAATCTGTGTTTCATCAAATGGATGTACCATATTTCATTTAAATAACTCTCAGTTTTTAAAGTCATCTCATTATTTTCTTTTCTTCTATAACTAAATTTGTGCTCATCCACAATCAATTCCTAAGAAGAGATTCCCTTTGTTCATTTTTATCTATACTTCATCCACTGAAGGGTCAACACCTTTATAGTCTGAAGCCTCTCTTTCCTTCAACAAACAACATGATTTTTACCTTGCTTTTTAAAATCATGAAAAATAGCATAAACATTCTGAATTATGCAATTGGTGATGTGACTCCTATGCAGGCAGGGGTGTCTATACTTTTCCTTGTCCTCTCCACCTTTAGCATTTGGTTTAAAATTAAAATCAGATTAAAATCACTGAATCCTCTTCACACTTCAATAAGCAACTTGACTGACTGAGTGATACAATAAAGAAAACACCTGCTGTGAATCTGGGCAGGTCTGTATTTACATCCCAGTGTAGTCACTTTTAAGTTTAGTTGCATTTAGCTAGACACCACCACTCACTGAAACTTCATGTCTTTATCTGTATAATGGAAAGAAAAACTCCTCTCTCTAAATGTGATCAAGAAGCTTAAAAAAGAAAATGAACATTCAGGTGCCCAGAACTTTATAAATTAATTCTCTTCTCATCTCCTCCCCTACCAATGTGTGTAGAACTTACAAATGCATGTGTGTTTCACCAACTTTGTCCTATTGTCTTAGAGACTGTAGGTGCTTCTGGTCTTGTTGACTAAGTAAGCACCTGTATTAATCAAAGTCCCAGCAGGGAAAAGATACATAATAAAATTGTGTGATTTGAGGAGCACGTATAAAAGGAGCCAGTTACCAAAGTCAAGATAGGGCTGGGGAACACTTCTAAAGATAGTGCAGTGTTAGAGGTAGGGGGCTAGTAATAGTGTGAAGGGGAGGAGATGCCCAAACAAGATGTAGGACCTTCAGGTCTATGGCTGCAGTGAGCCTTGGTGACTTGAAACAGACTAAATAATCTAATTGTATTCTCCTTCCCCCCACTTTTACTGGTGCCTCCCATTTGATGAACCAACTCATAAGTGCAAAAGGAAGAGTAGCCTGTGGTCTATACAGGTCACCCTTCCAGATAATGGAACAGGAGGAAGAGAGAACAGACTAAACATAGTCATGTGGACAGAAGATATTTAGCACAGCTCCCTTTGCTCAAAAGCCAGTGTCTTTGATCACCTTGAACTTAACTGTCAACAGAGAGGTTATACTAGATTTGAGAGCTTGAACTCATAAAGGGCTATTTTTGCCATTTCTTCCCAATCTGAAATCCAACAAACCTTGAGGGTCTGAGGACATGTTGCTAAGGTCAGAGAGTTGTTAAGGAAAAAAATTATTTCTATCTTGATGATAATCTGAATAAAATAAAAACATGGTATGAATCACAGTTCCACACAATTTTTGTGTTTCCATTCAAATTTGGCCCAACTTGCGTTCCCATATACTGTAGGGATGAAGGTTTTGCAGTGAATGGAAAGACATGAGTATGCTCCTGGCATACAGTGATGTAGGAAGACAAAATTGCAAATACCAGGTACCAGAATTGCAAGGTCACAGCCTCCTGTGAATAGATGTGTTTCAAATGCATCATCTTCATTTGCACTCACTTTACAATGGTTTGCAAGCAGTAGCACATTGATAAGTTTTTTGTTTCCTGATCCAGCAATAATAGGACTGTGTGTTCCTTTAATTCAGATTTCAAAAAGTCACAAAGCTAACCCTACCTCCAAGTGAATGAGTCATCTTTATGAAAAATTAAGTGACCCCTCTCATAAGTTGGTCTCATTCAATAACAGAATTCCAGTTATGTGTGGAGGCCCCACAACCTGATCTGTCCAAACTGGCAAATAAAGATTCAGGAAATAGTAATGTCACTATGAATTTATTACGAAGTAGAAATGTTCTCTATTACTATCACTGAGCTAAAACACTTAGATTAAATGTAAAATACCTGAGGCTATGGTTTTCTACTATTTAAACCCATAGTGACAATTTATTTCTGAAAAATCCCCCATTTTAAATTAATGAGGCTAATTTGGATTTTGTTGGTATTAGAGCTTCTGTGCATTCAATTTGTAAAACAACATTATTTTGCTTTTTAAAGTTGTGTAAGGAACACAAGCATGAGAGTTTATAGCTGCATCAGTGGTTGCACATGTTTAACTGAAGATATAAAAATAATGTGTTGTCACTGAAGACTTTCATTGCTTTTCCTATCCAAAAGTTATCTCAACAACACTAAAGTTCAGAGACTGCTATCAGTTTTTTATCTTTTGGGCTGGTTTTGGCAATGATCTTCAAAAGTAATATTATGGTACCTGGTTTCTGCACTGCTAAGGCAGAATCTGTCTCTTACAGAGCCCCTGGATACACACACAAAAAACAACCACCCCCAGCTGTGCACCTCTACTCTCAGCACCAAAGTCCCTTTCATGGTGAAGAAGGTTCACTTTCATCCTTTTGGAAGGTGACAGCCTGCACTGTTCCCCACCCGGGGAGATGTAGAAATAAAGAAAACTCAAGTTGTTCTGGAGTGAAACTGTCAGCATAAGGACTCTTCTCCTTCAGCACACTGCCAAGCATTATTGGGAAGTTATCTAAAGTGTCAGAGAAAACATTATTGATCTTTTAGTCTGTTTTGTCAACTAGTCAATAAGCTTTGCTTTTTCCTAGATTTTCTTTCTTCTAGCTCCCTGCCTCTCAGCTCTTTGGAGTTTCTATCATTTCTCCCTTCTCTCCACTTCTCCCCCCCTCCCCTTTCTCTCTCCCTCCATTCTTCCCTCTCTCCCGCTCTTCCTCTCCTTCTCCCTTTCTATTCCTGCTTTACTTTTAGTAGCAATAAGTAGTTACAAAACCTTCTCATGAATTCAAACTTAGCTAAGTCAGATCCTTGATAATGTCTCCATGTGATTCTTTTTATTAAGATACAGTAAGATTGGTGTATATTTAGCAATACTACCTTTGAGGCTGATAGAGGTATTACATATGTTCACGGCTCACCATGCCTTTGTGTTTTCCAGGCCAGCATAACTTTACTATTCTTAACTATTCTCCCTTGTTTGAATGATTACAATAAACCAGTAGCACATTTTACCCCCATATTTCAAGCTTCTTCCTAAAGCCCCAAAGGGTTCTGAGATCACAGTGAATAGAACTCACTTTGTGCTAGACACTGTTCTAAGTGCTTGACATAGTAACTTATTTTACTCTCATAACAGCTCTATGAGGTATACTCTATTATTATCACTACTTCATACATGAGGAAATTGAGTCTCTAAGAAGATATTTTTTTTCATTCCTCTGCTTGTATGGGATGGCCTGATACTAAATGGTCTCAGACAAATACTTGATCATCAGCTGTTTCACTTTGTTCAGAAGAAATTCCACCAGAGAAAATGTCTGTAGCAATGATGATGTCTGTCATGAGTGTCTCTTAATTGGGCCTCTTAACCACATACCCTGTGTGAACATGGGTACCATAGCCCTTGACTTTCTCAAGACCAACTAACTAACTGCACCCTCCCTTACATTTCACACTCTCTTTTCCCACATTTTCTTCATAATCCTACAAACATGCTCAAGTCTAATTATGCACTCTCTCTCTTCTCTTCCTTCCTTCTCCCTCTTTTCCAAGAGACCATGATGTATTGGTCAGGATGGGCTAAGTCTTGCTGCAGAAGGAGTGTCATAATCTTGTGGCTTATCACAACAAAGGTTACTTCTTGCTCATGCCAGAGGTCCAAATGAATCCCCTGGGACTCTGCTCATGACAGCTGTTCAGGAAGTGAGGCTTTTGGAGACTCCATCCTAAAAAAAAAAAAAAAAAAAAAAATGCTTCACTGGTGACAATGATAGAAAGAGGGGACAAGGTGAGTGATGGTCAGTCCCTCCATTTCCTCTTTTCCCCATTAGCCATTTTTAAGTATGCAGTTAGTTTATTCATATTGTTGTGCAACTATCCATGTGCATCTGAAAGTATAAAAATATTGGTAGTCATTTTTCCGATCAAGTTTCAGAGTCAAAGAAAATAATTCAAGTTAAAATTGGTTACTTTCTCAAGCCAAGGAATCAGAAAAATGTCAAGATCTTAGCATTTTTGTGCATTTTTCTCTTTAATCATATAATGGAATTTAGTATCAGTGATGTGTGAACACAGAAAAGCTAAGTGGGAATTATTATATTCACATTATAGTTTTTACTACATATTTATGTTGAGTTACATATGTATATAATTTGCTGTTTAGAATTTCAACTTTCTTCTGAAGATAGATAGTGGTAAATAGAAGAGGCTTTATTTTTTAGGGTATTTTGATGATTTTAGGATTGACATTTGTAACTAAAAGATTATCGAATTTCTCTCCTCCCTCTATGCTTTCCTTTCTCTTTCCTTTATCCTTTCTTTTCCCCTGTATTCCCTCTTACAAATATGTTTTGAACTTTTAGCATGTTAAAACATAAGTTCTTTGTTCTGACAAGACAACAGAGGAGTAAGTAGAGCTACACCAATCTCCTCCCAGGTCGCATCCAGAATTAATTTTTTGGAGAAAAAGTCAGCTGGAATTACCAACAGAACACCAGCTGGAAAGAAATCCTATAACCACAGATAGAACAGAAGGGGATGCTTCATCACAACATGACTGGTAGGAATTGCAGAAACACAAGAGGGCTGCCTGGGCCCCCACCAGAGGTAGCAGCCAAAGGGACAGATTTGGGGGCTCCACCTGAGAAGGGTGGGCTCTGGTCCCCCAGCTGGGTGTCCCAGCCTACAGCAACACAAGGGAGCGTAGAGGAGCATCCAGCTGAGAAGGGCAGGAAGCCCTGGAGTTTACTAGCCTAAGAGAGCACTGGAGACAGAGAACTACTAGGGTGACCACAAAGAAAATACATTGACACCCACCTACCCTGGGCTCCAGCAGAGGGGCAACAGAGTGGACTGGAGACACGTGGGAGAGTTTGCAGAGGTGGCTTGGAGGAGAGAAGTGGGGAAGCCACTGCTGACTCATCACCCACACCTCGGGAG